>WNWK01058865.1:0-10335 GCA_009830355.1 Cherax destructor | reverse complement strand
GGAAAAACGCAATGAAATTAAAAATCTCATCAGAGTACAAAAAAAAATTCCAACCACAAATTGACAAAAAAACTAATGTCAAATACCTGGGAGTGATCATGCCAGAGGATCTCACCTCAGGGACCATAACACTGTAGCAATAGCATCTGCTAGAAAAATGACAGGATAGATAATGAGAACCTTCAAAATCAGGATGCCAAGCCCATGTTGACATTTTCAGTTCGCTTGTTCTATCTAAGCTGGAATATTGCTGCACACTAACTGCACCTTTGAAGGCAGGTGAAATTGCTGACCTAGAAAATGTGCAGAGAACATTCACGGCACGCATAACTGCGATAAACCACCTCAATTACTGGGAACGCTTGAGTACCTAAACCTGTACTCCCCAGAATGCAGGCGGGAGAGATACATTATTATATACATGTGAAAAATTCTAAAGGGATTAGTACCAAACTTGCACACGAGAGTCACTCCCTACGAAAGCAAAGGACTCAGCAGTTGATGTAACATCCCCCAATGAAAAGCAGGGGTGCCACTAGCACGTTGAGAGACAACACAATAAGTTTCAGGGGCCCAAGACTTCAACTGCCTCCCAGCATACATCAGGGGGATTACCAACAAACCCCTGGCTGTCTTCAAGCAGTCACTGGACAGGCACCTAAAGTCGGTACCTGACCTGCCAGGCCAGCAGTACCATCCTGGTTGATCATGCTCTGATCCAACATGAGGCCTGGTCACAGACCGGGCCGCAGGGGCGTTGACCCCTGGAACTCTCTCCAGTTATACTCCAGGTAACTAAACCAACCAGGCTGACTGAGACAAATGCAACCATAATTGACCATATATGGACCAATATCCTAGCCCCTCTTAATAAATCAGGGATAATTACATACAGCACTACAGACCACTACCCCACCTTCCTCTCAACAAACATAAATAAACCATCACTGGAATACAACAAAGTTTCTTTTAGACTTAATGAGGAGGCCTCAATAAGTGACTTCACAGCAGAGCTAGGGCCGGTTGACTGGCCTACAGAATTCTCCAATGTCAATGGTATCGATGAATGGATATACATATTTCTTAATAAATTACTTAGCCTATACAACAAACATTGTCTCATAAAAACGAAACAGATTATGAACAATTGGCTAGGTTGCCTCTGGCTAACTAACAGCATACTAAGATCCATTGAAAAGAAACATCAGTCGGAAAAGCAATATAGACAGGGCCTAATACACAAAAATACTATTAAACACTATGCATCAGTTCTCACCAAACTAATAAGAAAGGTCAGGCAATTGTACTATTCCAGCAGAATCACCGAAACAAGAAGAGATATAAAAATGATCTGGAAAACACTTTCTCAGATTCTGGGCACCCACAAACTGAAAAAAAAAACTGTGGATATTGACCTAACTAAACCAAATGAAACACAACTACAGCCTATTGATACAGCTAACAATTTAAATAACTTCTTCTCAACCATAGGATCAAATCTCGCCCGTAAATTCCCAGGTACCAACGCCCAAGCAAGTGATTACTTAGATGGAAATTTCCCAACCTCCTTCTATCTTGCACCTACCGAAACCACTGAAGTCACCATGATTATAAAGTCACTTAAGAATAAATCAGGGAATCTGTCTCAAGTCCCACAATTATTGTACAAGCGAGCGGCTCATGTCCTTTGCCTGCTATTTCACTACTTTTTAAAAATCACTAGAAACTAGCACTTTCCCGGCACCCTCAAGACAGCAAGGGTTACCCAATTCCTCAAGGTGGTACCCCACAGATGTAAATAACTATAGGCCAATCTCAAACTTACCGTTGCTATCCCAAATCTTTGAGAAACTCGGCAAGAGACTTATATTCGTTTATTTCAGTACAAAGCATACTCACCTCTGCCAATTTGGCTTTAGAAAAAACAAAAGCACAAACGATGCAATTGTAAAAATGCTGGACCTATTTCAAATCCTATCTTACTAACAGGTTTCAAAACGTCACCATTCAAGACACAACCTCATCTACATGACCACTTGATACTGGATGCCACAGGAAGTGTCCTTGGTCCCCTGCTCTTCCTCTTATACATCAATGATCTTCCCAACGTATCACAACACCTGAAACCAATTCTCTTTGCTGACGACACGACTTGTCATCTCCCACCCAAATCTTGCCACGTTCAACACAATTGTTAATGAAGAGCTACTAAAAATATCAACCTGGATGACTGCCAATAAACTTACATAACACTGACAAAACCTACATTATGTTTGGTAACAGAACAAGTGTTGGACAACCTAAACATAATGATTGTTGTCAATCATATTGCTAAACACAATGAGGGCAAATTCCTGGGACTACATCTTGATAGCAACCTTAATTTCAGCACCCATATCAGTCACATAGCAAAAATAGTATCCAAAACGGTTGGGATCCTCTCTAAGATACGTTACTATGTACCACAATCAGCCCTACTCACACTATACTATTCACTCATCTATCCCTACCTCACTTATGCCATATGTGCTTGGGGATCAACAGCAGCAACCCACCTAAAACCAATAATAACTCAACAAAACCCCGCAGTAAGAATTATCACGCAATGCAATCCCAGGCAACACCCCCTCCCCTCTCTTCAAAGACCTAAACTTACTCACTGTTCAGAACATCCACACTTACTACTGTGCAGCCTTCATGTACAGAACCATAAATTCCAATATTAACCCTAAACTAAAACGCTTTCTTGATAGTTGTGACTGGAACCATAGGCACAATACCGACACAAAAATCTCTATGACATTCCCTGTCCGTCTAAATCTATACAAACGTTCAATGTACATTAAAAGGGCCCAAAATCTTGAACTCCCTACCTGAAAACTCCAGAATTGCAGACTCAGCCACCATTTTAACACTATCATCAAAACATCTTATTTCACTAACACCCCAAATCAACTAACTACATGAAAAACCACCTATTCATGCACAACACACACACACTTCCTCCTCATCTACACCTACCTGACCCAAACATAAACATAAAATCCCGAACATAAAGTTGCCTAATTAGTCTCAAACTAGTGTTAAGTTTGCCGGATATACTCAATATAGGATCTTTAATAAAAACTAAGTAACATGACAAGACTTCACTATTCTCATTACTAATTTTATAAATTGTCATAATTTAAATATTCGGATCTACCTCATATAGGATCCAATATAGGATATATAATAGAAACTATGTAACATGGCAAGACGTAACCATTCTCATTACTAATTTTACAAATTGTCAGAATCTAAATATTCTGAACTACCTCACTATTGTAAATCTAATTAATCATTTGTAATAAGAACATAAGAACATAAGAAGAACATAAGAATGGAGGAACACTGCAGAAGGCCTACTGGCCCATACAAGGCAGGTCCATATCAAAACCACCACTTTTTTTTTTATATTTTATTTAAAAGGACATTATACATACACACAAATCAATATGACCTTATAACCAGTACAGGATATTACAATAATACAACCAAACACCCAAGTGTAGAAACACATGAATCTCGGCTTCAAAATTCCAAGTAAAAAAAAAGAGAATACAATGAAACCCAAATACAATGCAACATACAGACAATAAAGCACAAGCCAATATAAAAATACATATCATTGGCATCATGAACAATTTTAACTGCCAGTAAGAACAACCGTAATTTATTTAGCATCATAATCGATAATTATAAAAAATGACCCCCTTCACCCTCACCTACCCTAAAATAAATCTGCACATTAAATGTGCCTATTCCCATAACAATCATGAGAATTTTTTTTTTTATTATATTTAATGTAAACGAAATACACAAAATACATCATTATGGCACCTTATATCAAATATGGTTATCGCAAAAACAAACCAACAACCGAATGTACAAACATCCGCAAACTATGGAAAAACATACAATGCATCGTTCTGATAATAAGCAATTAACAATATATAACTTACATATTAGGCACCTCGTACGTTACTTACTGCCAAAAAGCACAAACACATTATGTATTTAATAACACAATGGAAATCCATAAAAACTTGACCCCCCCCTACAATCCCATCTACCCTAAAGAGACCTACACATTACCATTTTACTATTACATTCATCATGAGGAAACGTTTGGTATAATAATTTTAATAATGTATATTATTATAACCTAATGTGAACATTGGAACCCACACTCTCACCACCTCACTATCTCATTGTGACTGACACAAAACAATGGGAAACATTTATGACAAATGTCGAACTACATTGACCATTCTTTCGTCTGTACACAACCTTGAACATTAATATACATAATATATGAACATTAATGTATACTGAAACATACAACGTGATCAGTATACTGAGGGAATGACATGAATACATATAACCAGAATCATGATTTTTCCTTTGTATATATATATAATAAACGGGAAAAAACAGACTATAACCAAACTATTATAGGTGAAACATCAGGTGTATACAACTAAATGCATATATAAATCCTCACATACACTTATGTATGCCAGCCCTTACCAGGTACTCCTGTGCCAGACAAACCCCCATTGCTTGCCCCTGACACCTTCCTACCATTCCCTCCCCCCCACCCCGTCAAAGTCACTGATGCATTCTCTGAACGCCCCATAACCCCCCGGCATTCTCCCTCCCCTCTCATACTCATGCATACCTCCTAACCAACACATACTCTAAACCAAACCTCCCCGGAGACCAACCCCTTTCGTACCATTCCCATCCCTCCCCCAATAAAGTCCCCATTGTCAACTGCCTATACCCCACCGAAAACCCCCCAAGCCTGACCGTAAAGTCCTTGATTCCTGCATTTTGTTTTCTAAAGAACCGCTCAAGAGCCCGGATTCCCCCTGCCCCAACCTCCCTCATACCCCAATTTACAAAAATATAATCCAAAACCAGATACATAACCGCACGCCTAACACCCTCAGGACTACCCGCAACATCTAAACTTAAAACTCGCAACACAGACAACCCTCCTCCCCCACCTCCCTTATTATCCCACCGAACCACTCTCGAACCATAGCCAAATCCTCGCAAAATATATAACATGAAAAGCCGTTTCCAAAATCCCACAGCGCTATAGCCCGTCCTTTATTAGACCCATTACGAAAGTTGAGCTCTGGATGCTAATATATTATGCAGAAACCTAAACCCCGTTTCCCGCACCCTGGCCGGCAATTTTAACCTTTTTTAACCAAAACCACGTAGCCCCCAATCATACTTTGGATGCTGCCGCCCCTGTATCTCCAACTCACCAGTTCCAACTCCTATCAAGCACCTTAACCCGCATTTTCCGCGGTTCCGAGACTACTATGAGATGTCGCAAGAGTGCCTCACAAACCTGAAGATCCTTACCATGCCACCACCGCCTGCTCCCCCTCATAACCCTGTCCACTCTCACCCTCCCCTCCCTCCCTCGCCAAAAATTCCTGCCTCACGTAAATCCCCATCAATCGCCTCTTCAGAGGTATCAATCCCATACCTCCTCTTGCCACCCTAGTCATAACCACCCTCCCGCAACCAATGTCTTCCAAAACCCCAAATAAAACGCAAAACCCTCTTTTGCAGCCGCCGAATATCCTCTTCCATGAGAGGATAAACCGCAGTTTACGAACCACAACTTACTGTAAACCAATGCATTTACCACAATGACCCTTTGCAAAAGAGTTATCTCCCCGCCTCCATCCTGCCATCCTACCCAGAGCTGCCTCTATCACCGCAGAAGAATTAAACTCTCGTGCAACTTGCGGCACATTACAAAAAAAACACCACAAATTTTTATCCTATCCACTGTATTCCATCCAAACCTCTGACCCAACGCCCCCCACCCAAGTTCCCACCTCTAACAATTTCGATTTTGCCCTATTTGCACTCATCCCAGTAGCCAACCCAAAAATCTCTATCATCTTATTAACAGTGCCCAGCCCTCTAAGCTTCCCACCAAGATAGTGGTGTCATCTACATCCGACGATACCCGGGCACATTCCGGGTCCCCTCCCCCCCTCTCCCCCCTCCTGCCCAATCTATAGAAGGATCCTGCAGACATGCAAACAGGAGCCCGCGACAAGGGACACCCCTGTCGCAGCCCCCGTCCCATGCCCACCACAGTCCCCACCCTCCCGTTCACCTGCACTCTCACCTGTGCCCTGCCATAAAGCGTCCCCACCCACCTCACTACCTCCTCCCCAAACCCTGTTTCAATAATATGCCCTGCAACATCTCCCTATTCACGCTGTCATAGGCAGTTTCCCAATCCAACCCCACGACTCCCCCCTCCCTACCTTCAACAAACCCTTTTATTCTACGGTGCCCTCCCTCATACTACGTCCAGGAACTCCGTACTGCCCTCCCTCTAAAATATTATTTTATACTTTCTTCATATGATTCACCAAAATACACACAAAAATCTTATAGTCAGACAGAGTAAAGTTATTGCTCTATTCCCTTTAATGTCCCGCAACCCCGGCCCTTGGGTATTAAAACCACTCTCCCTGTTCGCTGCTCTTCACTCATACTTCCCATTGACTTCTTTCCTTGAAAACCCTCACCAATACCTCTCGCAAAACCTCCCAATGAGTCACATAGAAATCCCCAATCCCTCCAAACCCGGTGTCTTCCCAAGTTTCTGTCCCTGCACCGCCTGCCATACCTCTTCCTCGGAATGCGTCCCTCCAAACCTTTCCTGTCCTCCTGACTAATCCTTCTAAGATCTACCTAAAAGAAATTCATGCCTCCTGATTATATAACCCCCTTTAACTTTCCGAAACCATTTATCCGTATAGCAACTCATGCCCTCAGTGTTACGTATCACCTGCCCCTCCTATACCCATCCCAAATCCTCACCACTGTTGGACATACCGTCATGCCCTTCCGTCGTTCCCGAAATTTACCAATACCATAGCTGAGGTTTATCCCCAAAAACATCCTCCAATCCCCTAACCCTAATGGCATGAAAAATTTTCATTTTGAATTTCCCTTAATTGCCCCCGCAGTTCATCGATCTCACCTGCGGGGGGCCTCCCACGCCTTATTACCCCCTCCGAACCCGCTCCTCCAAATACCTCTGCTTCCCATACCTCAACTTCCCATCCTCCCGACCCCATCCCATGTAAAATCTTTCCACCTTTTTCTCGTGATCCCACCATTTCAAACATCCTCGATCCATTAACCCCACCCCACAACTTCCCCACCATTCCTCAAAAACCTCAAGATGTCCCCACCCTGCAGCAAACGCACATTCAATTTCCAATAACTAGGATAAATCTTAACTGCACCCTCCCATCCTAACTCAGCCAAAAAAAACCTCGATGATCAAAACCCCATCTCCACCAGGTTACACTGCCCCCTGTGATATCCCGTTACATAAACCCGATCAAGCCGTGCTGTACCTCTCCCGTACAAGGTGTGTTCCACGTTCCACCCCCCCCTGTACCACATCCACCACCCCCACTGCCCCCAAAACCTCCCTTAAGGCATCCAACATACATCCGCCCCTCTAGGCTCGACATCCTTCCCTCTAATTATACAATTCCAATAACCTGCTACAATATAACCATAGGAAGGCCCCTTAAGGCGTAGACTAAATCGTTACGAACAAAATCCTCCTTAACTCTACGATCTTGCCGCCGGCATGTACACCCCAACAAAACACACCTGAATATCCCCCCACTCACCTTCCACCCTAACAATTCTGCCCCCCTTCCCCTTCCTCCCATGTCCTCAGATGAAAAGGGCTGGTCTCCCGTACCCCCACCGTCACCCCTCCCTTTAAATGCCCAGAACCTCCTGTATATAACCTATAACCTTTCAACATTAATTCCCTTCCACACCTATAATTATGCTCCTGTAGGAAGCATACATCTACATTCATATGTCTCAGTGTTGCCTCCACCCATTTCCTCTTAACCTCCGCCGGAGGCCATTGGCATTCATTTAAACACTTGAATTCTGCAATGGGGGTTTTCCTCTCGGCCTCACGGATCCCGGCTCCACAATCTTGAAAGTACCACCAAACCCTCGGCTCTCCTTTCCATTTCTACCTCCACCTTTCCCCTTGGCTCCCCCTTTCCCTCCCTTAGCTATGTCCACCCAGGTCTTTTTACTGGACCTCTGTCCTGGTGTAATCACATCATCGTCAGCCTCACCACTTGGCCTCTTACGTGACTCACTCTCAAACTCCATGACCCCCTCCCCCGGGAGCCTATGCACCTCCACTTCTGCAACAACCACTGACTGCAGTTGACCACTTCAGCACCATCAACACCCACACCCCCCTGACTCTCCACATCTCCATCCGATTCCACTACTGTACTCTGCAACTCTCCCGGCAATGGACTATCCAGAATCCTCCTCAGGTCCTCAAGACTGGGGTCTGGGAACTCAGTCCCATCCTCCAGTGGACTTCTTTCAGGGGTGACCCCAGCCGCCTCCATTGTCTCACTCAGAGACTCCTGGGGCAACGTCAACATGGCCTCCTCACTCGCTTCAACAGCATCACTCCATTTATCAATTCCCGCAGCATTCGCCATTATATCTTCTACCACAGGTGTTGCTAACGTCATGTACACCTGGATACGGAACGCCTCCATCACAACAAAAGACGGTATTTGCTGCCTCAGGGTCATTTTAAGGGAGAACGACCCCTCTGGCATTCCTGCATATGGCCCATGGGCCCATCTCCCTATGGTGGCAGCATGGATGACCCCATACTGGCAAAATACCTGTCTGATGTCTACCTCGTCGGCCTCGAACGGAATATTCTTGATCCGTATCCACAAGTAGTGCGCCGACGCATCCCGAAGACGTCCTCCAGTTTGTGTTGATTACGATGTTCTTCTCCTGATACCTGTCGACGATTCCATTGTGGAACTGCCGGATGCAAACTTGAAAAAACCCTGGCAGATCCATTCAGGGATATCCCGTAAATGTCCTCTGTAGATATGCCGTACGTGTCTCTCAAAATTAAAGGCAAGAGAACGTCGGCATTGCTGGGATACACGGCTCCCTGCAGCAAATCAATGCACACAGTATGTACTCGTCGCCTGTATCCAGCCGCCATCTTGTAGAAAATCTAAGTTCTCTGACTCCTCCACCAGGGAGCTCTGTACGCACGTCCGTTCACCACCAAGGCTGGGGAACGACAAACCACCACTACCTAAATCCTAGTAATCTGTTAGCCTTATTGCGCACACTTAGGCACTGTTGTCTTGGCTTTAACATAAGAACTCTTGGCTTTAATATAGATTAAGAACTATTTTTAATCTGCCCAAAATGCCTAGCATGCCCAGCCATGCTAGGTATGCTAGTTGTAATCTTTGTAATTATTGCTTTATAACATGTAAACCACACATTGTAATCTTTACAGAGAAATAAAAATCTGAATCTGAATCTGAGGTGGCCAAACTGGCGATACATAAGTTTTATGTGGGAGAAGGTAGAAAGGTTAATAATATGAAATACAGGCTGGCAAATTATTATGAGGACAGAGTGAGACAGTGTCATAGGCAGGGGGCAGTGACAGGGGTGTACCCAGTGGGTGAAATTGAGGGATTGAAGGAATGGTTTAGGGGTATACTTAATGAGTGTGTTGATTCAGTGAGGGTTCAGGCGCCGGTGGAGGAGGTGAGATAAACCTTAAGCTTGTGTGTTGAGGAGCAGCAGCAGACGTGGAGGGCGACTACCACTCCGAGCTTGGAGGTCCATTGCGAAGTCAGAGGTTTCAAGGAGGGGCAGGTTCTATACAATATGGAGGCGATGGCCATATTTGCAGAGAGGTGGGTAGGAAAGGTGTGGAGGAAGGGGATGTGGTGGAAGTTTGTGAGGTAATACCGTGCAACCTGTGGCAAAGTTACAGGAAGGCGTTGAGGTGGGGGGTTATTGAGGAGGGAGAAATTTGGAGTGCCTTGGTGGCGATGGCGAAGGAATTATATATATACAACATTGGAACGTTTTTCGTTGGTTTTTGGTGTGGGTGCTGAATGGGATGAAAGAGGGGGGTAGGTTGGGGTCAGTGCAGTCAGCGGCAGTGGTAGCGCTGGTGCCAAAGGGGGAGAGGCAAAGGGGTCTTGGGGGAATAGAGCAATTTCACTGTGGTGAGCTGACTATATTATTATTATTATAATCAAATAGAAGCGCTAAACCACAGGGGTTATACAGCGCTGCAGGTTATTGTAGGATGCAGGGAGAGTGAGGTGTAAGAGGGAGAGGGACGATTAGTAGGGTATGGAGTGCTAGATGACGGTGGGTAGTGCAGGGAGGAGGGACAAAGAT
>WNWK01058864.1:0-10335 GCA_009830355.1 Cherax destructor | reverse complement strand
AGTTTGGGAGCATTCTGGCCCGTGATGATGCGAGTGCCGCTCTTGGGGCGTGAAATGAGATGTTTTGACCAACATGGCGTAGTAGAGCCTTCCAATACTATGGTCTGAAAGATAGGTATTAGGAGAATTTGGGAAGAAAGAAAAAAACTTTGTCCATTGGTAGTTTGAAACAGAGATTTTTAAATTTTTTTGGACGGGGCTGGTCGTTTCTGCGAGGGAAGGAAAGGGGAGCGTGGGGTCGTCATGTGTGGGTCTTGGTCTTTTTTGTGTGGGACCGGGGTGGTCCGATGGGAGACGGGCGGGGGTTCAAAAGCCGCACCGTCGGGGAAAAACCCCGGAATCAAGGTCAGAAAGAGCAAAGGGTCAGACGTGTCGAAAGGGCCAGTCGGGACCCTGGTACCTGAAGCGGGTGGAACCAGCACCAGCAAGGGGTACGGGGGGCATGAAGGTGCCCAAAAAAGAGTCATCCGTTAACGAGGCAGGGTCAGTACTGGGTCCCGGTATCAGGAAGGGGCCCGGGGTAGTGGGTTCATGGATTGGGTCAGCCATGGTTAGGTTACTTCTTTTTTTTTTATTTTTAAAAAAAAAAAAAGAAAAAAAAAAGAAAATAAAAAAAAAAAAAAAGAAAAAAAAAAGGGGAACGTGGGGGTGGCCCTGGGGGGGAATAAAAGGGGCGCAAATCCCCTCCGTCCCCAAAGAGGACCTCAACACCAAGTAGTGCAGATGCTGCAGGGAAACCCCGTGCCATACCCTACCCTTCAGCCAAAAACCAGCAATCCGGGATAGAAACCTCACTCCACCGAGCCATCTCGGGGGAAAAAAAGGGGAAAGGGCGGCCGGATATCCCCCAAAGCATCCGCCTTGGCCACCCCCCGGAATCCAAAAGGTGGCCTCCGGGAAACCCCCTCCCCCAAAGATCCCCCAAAACCACCCCCGGGTGCCCGGGGGAGAGGGTCGGGGCATCCCAGGCGATCCAGATTCCCCGGCAAACTCACCACCGCCAAGGACCTCCCAAAAGAATGGGATGGACTACGATCCCCTTCCCCCCACCTAGGAACTAGAATGCCTGGGGAAAGAAACTCCCCGGGGAAAACTGGGAAGGAAATAAAAAAGGGGGGGATGAGGAGGAGGAGGGGGGAAAGGGAAAGGGGGGATGGGGGGGATGGGAAAAAGGGGGGATGGGGGGGATGGGAAAAGGGAGGGGGGGTTTGGGGGTAAATTAAAAATTTGGTCTGAGGAAGAAAACCAAAAAGGGCCCAAATTTCCCCAGAAAACCCCCGGGTCTTTTCCACGTCAAGGAGCCCCCTTAAAGGGAAAAAGTGTTCAAAAAATTCAAGTAAACATTCCCCGGGGCCCAAAAAAAAATTTTTTCTGTTCATTATTCGTTTTTAGGCCCCTCTTATATTACGCTTGCTTTCCATTTTGAATTTTCATTCACACAAACAATAGAAAATTTACTGTTATGCAGACTATTGCATTATTGTAAAAATATTGTGAAAGCATATCAGACCCACCAGTTGATGTGTATTGGATGTGTGACATGATTTGTTTACTCTTGAACATCAGCAAAAATTGAACATTTCCGCTACTTTGAGCTCAATTTCAAGGTACGTACTTTTAGTCCGTAAACCATTCAAACTCATCTTTATTTCTGCAATATATTTTCCATTCTATCAAATGAGACCAAGAAAATGAAAATGCAACCATAAATAACATACGAAAATGAACCGCAAAGTCACTGTTTTAAACTAAAAACACGGTCAGAGTTTTTTTTCTCATTATGCACTGCGTGCTGCAGGATTTTTTTTATACAGCGCACACTGACCACTCAGACCCATTCTCTCATATGTAGGTCTACCAGCTTTCTCCTGCAAGATTGGAAGCTGCTAGAATTTTGATGTAGTATTATGGGACCGACACTGGTTTGCAAGCCGTAATATTATGGGATTGATAGTGAAACGGTTAAAACATAGATCTAGTAACACTGGTGTCAGTAACAGATCTATGGGGGAGACAGTGGAAGGGTTAAAGCATGGTTTAGTTCACATTACTGTTTATGCAATAAGATCACAGCAAACAGATGATATCACAATATGCAAAACAACCACTGTGAAAAAATAGTGAACTTCCAAGTACATACAGTGGACCCTCGGTTAACGAATACCCCGGAAATCGTGCAATTATGTAAGTATAATTTTGTAAGTTCTTGTGGAAGTGTATTTTTGGGGGTCTGAAATAGACTAACCTACGTGAAATTTTTCCTTAAGGGAGTAAATTCGTTCGGTAATGGCACTTGAGCAGACTTCAGGAGTGAAGTTTTTACGAAACTCGGGGGTCCACTGTACAGTGGTACCTCGGCATACGAACAGCTCCCAACTTGAACAATTATGTAATTGTATTTTTGTAAGTGCTTTTGTAAGTGTATTTTTGGGAACAAATTCGTTTGGTATCAGCACTCAAACAGCCTTCTGGAACAAATTAAGCTCGTAACCCGAGGTACTACTACTTTTGTGATTTCTCACATTATCAAGGAACTGTGAAATCACGAAAGTGGAAGTTCCCTACTTTTTTTACAGTGGATGTTTTGCATTACTGCTTAGAAATAGTGGTTGATACCCAGCACTGATATGCTAGCAGTGTTACTCAATCATTATGTAGGTCACTGTATCACTATAAACAATGTCAACAGATTTTCCTTGACAAACATACCACCATCTTGTCCTCTTGCTTGCTTTCTGTCCCACTTGTTAATGCTCTATCATTAGTTACTGATCAGAGCATTGAAACAATGACAAAGATTTTATGTCTGCTGGAGAATACATTATACTAGCCCAAAATTTCCCATTTAGTTTTTAATTAAAAATTCATAGATTTAAATTTCAAGGCCTTATGCCAGAACATAACCCCCCACAGAAGTAAAGTAAAGGTTTACTTCTTTGTAAAGTTTACAATGTGTAATTACAATGTTTGTTTGCTAAGTACAAAGAAAGCCACTATCATGCCAGGGCATTTCAGACAGACTAATCCTAATACAGTGGACCCCCGGTTTTCATTATTTTTTCGTTCCAGAATGCTGTTCAAGTGCCATTTCCAAACGAATTTATTCCCATAAGGAATAATGTAAAGTAGACTAGTCCTTTTAGACCCCCAAAAATACACTTACAAAAGCATTTAAAAAATACACTTACATAAAAGGGCGAGTTTGGAGCAGAATGAACACCGGGGGTCCACTGTACATAGAAACTACTTAAAACTAGACAGATAATAGTACATACATAGTAACTACTTAAAACTAGACAAGATAGTAATGGTTAACTGTGGTACATTTTTATTTAATCTTAATACTAATGTGAGGTAGTCAAGGTGGAGGTTTTTAAGAATAATAATCCTGAAGTTGCACATAATAAAAACAATATTACAAATAATGGTTCAGGAAGTAATATTTCATGGACTGGCAGAAGTTTTGGTTGAATTGGTTAGTATTGAGACATGATTTTTTTTAGCAAAGTCCTAAATTTATAAGTAGTCAGGGGATCCTTCACCAGTTCCGGTAGCAAGTTCCAGATCTTAATCTTAGGGCCCTTTATGTGCATAGCGTTTTTGCAGTGTGAGACTGACACGAGGGATGTTGAAGAGTGCCTTTGCCTTGTGTTGTGACTGTGCATTTTGTTGTAACTGTCAAATAGTAGTTTAAGTGGAGGGTTTATAGTGGAATTTAATGTTCTGTATATGTAGTAAGCACAATAATACATATGAGTGTATGTCTCGTATATTTAGCAAGTTCAGACTTTTGAAAAGTGGTGGGGTGTGCTGTCTAGCACAGGAGCTGGTAATCATCCGCACAGCAGCTTTTTGTTGGGTTATTAAAGGTTTAAGGTGGTTGGCTGTGGTTGATCCCCAGGCACAAATACCATAGGTGAGGTAAGGATATATTAATGAGTAGTATAGGGTAAGGAGTGTCGTTTGTGGTACATACATAGTATCGTATCTTGGAAAGGATGCCAACTGATTTGGAAATTTTCTTGGATATGTGTTGGATGTGGGAATGAAATTTAAGATTGCAGTCAAGGAGAAGACCTAGAAATTTACCCTCAGTGTACTATCTTGATATAGGGGAACTATTTATCGATATATTAAGTTGGATATTTAAGGCTCTGTTGCAAAACAGCATGAAGTATGTTTTGTCTATGTTGAGAGTGAGTTTGTTGGTCATCATCCAAGTACAGTGGACCCCCGCCTAACGAGCACCCCGAAAATCGTACAATTATGTAAGTATAATATTGTAAGTGCTTGTGGAAGTGTATTTTTGGGGGTCTGAAATAGACTAACCTACGTGACATTATTTCTTAAGGAAGTAAATTCGTTCGGTAATGGCACTTGAGCAGGCTTCTGGAATGAATTTTGCTCGTTAGGCGGGGGTCCACTGTATATATTTTTAGCAGCTCATTGTTTACAGTGTTTCTACGTACAGCTGGGTTTGAGTGGGAGTAGACATAAGTAGTGTCATCTGCGAATAGAACTGGTTTAAGGAGTTGGGTTGCATTGGGGAGATCATTGATGTAGATGAGAAAGAGGAGTGCACCTAGTACACTACCCTGGGGTACTCCTACAGCTACAGGCTGGATAACAGAGTTGACTCCATTCACATATACATACAGTGGACCCCCGGCTAACGAACACCCCGGAAATCGTACAATTATGTAAGTATAATATTGTAAGTGCTTGTGGAAGTGTATTTTTGGGGGTCTGAAATAGACTAACCTACGTGACATTTCTTAAGGAAGTAAATTTGTTCGGTAATGGCACTTGAGCAGGCTTCTGGGATGAAGTTTTTTTCGTTAGCCGGGGGTCCACTGTACTGGTGTCTGTCGTTAAGATAAGATTTTAGGTAATCAAGGGAATGTCCTCTGATGCCATAATGATTTAGTTTTAGATGTAGGAGATCGTGGTCGACTGTATCAAATGCTTTTCGTAGGTCAATGAAGAACCCCAGAGGATGTTCATTTTTATCGAGAGCTGTATATATTAGTTCAAGCACTTGTATAATAGCATCATTCGTACTTTTTTTTGGTCTAAACCCAAACTAGCAGGGGTTAAGTATGTTGCTGGATATAAGGAAGGAGTAAAGTCGTTTGTGTATAATTTTTTTGAATATTTTGGAAAGTAAGGGCAAGTTTGATATGGGTTAACCCTTGCTGTCTTGAGTATAGATGGGAAGGTTGAGGACACTACAGATTTGTTAAACATTGTTGCAATAATGGGTGACAGCACATGTGCAGCTTTTTTATATAGTATATGAATGGTGGCAAGTTATCCAGATCTCCTGCTTTGTTTTTTAATGATTTAATGATGAGTTAGACTTCAGTAGAATTAGTTGGAGCTAGATATAGAGTATTTGGATAGTTGCCAGTGAGGTAGTCTTTTGGCTGGGTATTTGAGCTAGGAATTTTACTTGCTAGCTTTGATCCTACAGTAGAGAAGAAGACATTAAATTTGTTGGCTGTGTCTATAGGCTGTATGTGAGGGTCATTTGGTTTAGTTAGGTTTCTCTCTCTGTTTCCAGACAGTTTCCTAGTGCCCAAAAGTTTGGAGAGGGTTTGCCAGGTACTTTTCATATCACCTTTCATTTCAATAAATCTATTTTCGTAATACATTTGCTTTGATTTTTGTATTAGTTTTGTGAGTATTGATGTGTATCGTTTAGCCAGTTCTTTAGTAATCAGGCCTAATCTGAACTGTTTTTCAAGTTGGTTCTTTTTATCAATAGATTTGAGGATACTATTTGTTAGTCATGGGCTGTTTAGTCTCTTTTCTGTGATCTGCTTCGTTTTGAATGGACAGTGTATGTTGTAGAGGTTTGGGGTTTTATGTAAAAAGGTTTTGACATCTTTGTTAATACTATTGCTGTCAGCTAGCTCTCTCTGCCAATCAATATCACCTAGTGCTAATATTAAACTGTTTACCGATGTCTCATCATGCAGGCGAAATGAGATCTTTCTCGTTTCTTGAGGCAATTTACATAAGTTGGTTATGAGAAAGGTGGGATAGTAGTCTGTAGTGTTGTCTGTGATTATACTTGCTTGTAGTGGGGATATCATGTTGGTCCAGATATGGTCAAGCAGTGAGGCACTTGTCTCAGAGATTCTTGTTGGCTTATTTATAGAGGGTAACAACAAGTAGACACTAGTGAATTAAAAGGAAAAATAAATTTTTTAAGATCATCCGAATTATGTTAAATCTCTCAGAGTGCCATTTAGCAAGAACAGTGTAGGTTATTAACATGTATGAATAAAACCATATGCAGTATTCTGTGTGTTTATGAATGCAAGTCATGTGGCTGGAAATACACAGTGGATATTTGAGGCAGGAAATAGAAGTAACTAACACTATTTTTTTAATATGAGATAAAAATCAATGTTAGAACGTGCATGTACCAAAGAAACTTTGGTGTCAAAAGATGATCATGAAATGATCAGGTGAAATGATGTTACAGTAGTAGATTTAAGGAAAGAAGTAACATCACATAATAATAGCACTACTAACAAGAATTAATGTTAGTAGAGTGATAAGGATGGCAACAGCCATAGAAAAATTAATTATATTAGGACACTCCATGGTAGCATTACCTGCATGGCTAAATACCTCACAAAACAGCAAATATCATTAAAACATTTATACATATTTGCTAGTAGTACTGATATGCATAAGTAAATGAGAACAGGCAATAATGCTCAACCACTGCATCTATAAGCTTTTATATAAAACTCATAAGTGGAACGATTTTTTTAGCTACTAATGTGACAAATGTGCAGTATCTTAGTTACATAATCGTTAAAGTAATATACCCTATAAACAAACAGATATGAATTACTCAGATAAACAGTCATGAAAGCTTCACTAAAAAGTAAAATTGAAAAAGACAGGTAATGAAGGTCAGGACTTACAATGTCAGGAATGGGGAAAATAAGAAAACTATGATTTCAAATTTAAAATACAGTGGTACCCCGAGTTTTGAACTGTTCCCAACTCAACCAATTATGTAAGTGTATTAATGTAAGTGCTTTTATAAGTGTATTTTTAGGGGTCTGAAACGGACTAAACTAATTTACATTATTCCTTATGGGAACAAATTCGTTCAGTAACGGCACTTGAACAGCCTTCTGGAACAAAGAAAGTTCGAAACTCGGGGTACCACTGTAAAGATTTTAGGAGAACAGACAACAATTATACCAAAACTACGACCATGAATATAACAAACCGTGATCATACAACAAGAGCTTTAAAATAAGTGAAGAATATGTAACTAAGACTATGATTATGATAATTATAATAAGAACACTAAGCCTCTAGGAATCATACAGTGCCTGGGAAATGTGAGGTAATCAGGGTTGATTCAAGGAAGGCAAGGGTAACTACAATTTTTGGATCAACAACCCTTTGCCAGCATTAAGGCATCCCTCTTAAAGGGAATTCATGTTGAACAAATCGGTTTTCAAACGAGGAATTCGAGTTAAAAAAAAGTTCTGAGTCAACCGACAATGCAAACAGCTCGGGTCACGTGATCACAGAATGCGCACTGGACAATGAGTTGACAGTGTGGCTAGGCATGGGGATGCTGCTAGTGCTGACAAAGTGGCAGTTGAAAAGTATGTTACTGAATTCCAAGAGTACATAGAGGCTGAGGGGTTTGTCCCCCAACAAGTGTTTAATTGTGACAAGACAGGCCTCTTCTGGAAGAAAATGCCCAAGAGGACCTACATAACTGAAGAGGAAAAGTCAATGCCAGGACACAAGCCAATAAAAGAAGCTCACTCTGTTACTGTGTGGTAATGCAAGTGGGGACTTAAAATTGAAGCCCTTACTTGTTTATCATTCCGAAAATCCACGAGTTTGTAAGAAGAACAATGTTATGAAAAACAAACTGGCTGTAATGTGGAGGGCCAACATGAAAACTTGGGTAACAAGACAATTTTTTTATTGAGTGGGCTCATGAGGTCTTTCCTCCCACTGTCAAAAAGTACCTCATTGAAAAGCAATTACCACTCGGATAATGCTCCTGCTCACCCTCCAAGCTTGAAAAATGTGTTGCTGGAGGAGTTCAGTTTATCTGTGAAGTTCTTGCCTCCAAACACCACTCCTCTCATCCAGCCCATGGACCAGCAGGTCATTTCTAACTTCAAGAAACTCTACACCAAAACACTTTTTGAAAGGTGCTTTTTAACCCTCAGGGAGTTCTGGAAGGACCATTTCAATATCTTCACCTGCTTGAGGCTTATAGACAAAGACTGAGGGAATGTGTCTTCCAGAACCATCAGTCAGCATAGAAGAAATTGTAGCCTGACTTTGTGGCAGCCAGGGATTTTGAAGGCTTTGAAGATGAGCCTGAGCTGGTAGAGGATATTGTCTCCCTGGGAAAGGCTTTGGGCCTAGAGGCGACTGAAAATGATGTGGAGAAGTTGGTGGAGGAGCACAAAACTGAACTCGCTGCAGAAGAGCTTGTAGACCTTCAGAAGCAGCAACGGACTGCAGCGGAGGAGCTGTCATCAGAGGAAGAGGAGGGAAGGGATGATGTGCCCATTGCACTTGTCAAGGAAATGTGTTCTAAATGGTTAGAAGTGCAGGAGTTTGCTGAAAAATACCATCCAGACAAAGCAGTGGCCATCCGTCTCTCTAACATGTACAATGACAGTGTAATGTCTCAATTTAGACAAGTGTTAAAATGGAGCCTGAAACAAACCTCACTGGACAGGTTTTTAGTGAGACAAAGAACCAGTGAGCCAGAACAAGGTGTTAGTGGTGAAAAAGAGACAAAGAAGAGAAACAACACCAGGGCAGTTGCCTAACATATTAACAGAAGGTGGCTCTTCTTCCAAGCAGTAACATACCCCCTCCTTTGCTCCACCTCCTGCTTCCACTATGCCATTAGCTCTCCTCTGACAGATAGGAGGCAGTTAAATTTTCATTTACTGTACAGTATTTCAGTTAAAGTTTCTTTTAGTATTCATTTTTACAGTTTTATTGTCATTTGGGGTCTGGAATGGATTAATTCTATTTACATTATTCTTTATGAGAAAAACTGCTTTGATTGTCTTCCATTTTGATTGTCAAATCAACATCTGGAACTAATTAATTTTGACAACCGAGGTTCCACTGTATATTAAACCACCATGGTGACATCAGAGCTCTGCCTAAGGCCTACTTTAACAAGAAAATACTCCTGTTCTCTCAATTAGATACCCTAACCTGAGCATGTCTCCTCATAAAAGCTCTACTGTTATTAATAATCTACTACATATTCCATACATTTGCAACATCTGCTCTATTGCTTCCCTATCCACCTGTCATACATATACAGTGGTCCCTCGGTTTTCGCCAAAAATTCGTTCCAGAATGCTGCTCAAGTGCCATTACCGAACGAATTTACTTCCTTAAAAAATAATGTCACGTAGGTTAGTCTATTTCAGACCCCCAAAAATACACTTGCAACAGCACTTACGAAAATATACTTACATAAATGTTCGAGTTTGGAGATGCACGAAAACCGAGGGACCACTGTATTCTAAAAACAAATGCAACAAACAGTTCCTCACACTTATCTAAGTATTGTGTGTGCTTTAAAGTAAACACTTGGTCTATACATCCTCTACCCTTTCTAAATCCAAATTTGTTTCTTGGCAATCCTAATTTCTGTCTTACCCCTAACTCTATAATTTTATCAAACATTTTACCTTTTATACTTAACAGACTTATTCCCCTATAATTTTTACACTGGTTCCCTCTTCACTTATAATAGAGGGACTATGCATTTGTATACTTAAAATCTAAACTCCTACCTGCTTTCAGAATCTCAATTCTTAATCCTATTTGTCCCATTATTATTATTATAATCAAATAGAAGCGCTAAACCACAGGGGTTATACAGCGCTGCAGGTTATTGTAGGATGCAGGGAGAGTGGGTTGTAAGAGGGAGATGGACGATTAGTAGGGTATGGAGTGCAAGATGACGGTGGATTGTGCAGGGGAGGAGGGTAGCAAGAGATCGAGGTAGAAGGGACTGAGGGAGGTGCTAGAGGTATAATCTTCAGAGTTTGTGTAGTAAGTCAGTTTCTGTCAAAAAGTCAATGAGAGAGTCAGGATTAAAGGAGGGGCCATCTGCAAGAAGGGAAGGTAAAGAAAGGGCCGCAGAGCGAAGACGTCGTTGGAGGTAAATTCTGCGTGCTCGTTGATAGAGTGGGCAGTCCAACAGGATATGTCGAACAGACACTGGAACCTGACAATGCTCACAGAGAGGGCAGGAGCCTCTCCATGAGATACCCGTGAGTAAGACGAGTGTGG
>WNWK01058863.1:0-10335 GCA_009830355.1 Cherax destructor | reverse complement strand
GGCAGCGGAAAACGAGTAAGCAGCGAAGGATTGGAATGGTGCGAAGAGAAGAGTTGTGCAGATGGAGTAGCAGAGTGAAGAGGAGTGACGGGAGGTGGATCAGTGTCCATCAGTGGTTTAGTCTCCTCAACATTTCGAGATAGCTTCAAGTGTTTCAGAGAACAAGGATTGTATGGGACGACATCGGAGATAGAAGGGGAGGGTGAGTAAAGATCGGGGCAATGATGGAAGTTACCGAAGTAGGGGGGGAGGAAGAAAGGTTAAAAGTTAACTTGTGACGAAGCTTGGGAGACAGGAGAGGAAGAAACCTGGGAGAGAACAGAAGAGGAAGAAACTTGGGAGAGAACAGGAGAGGAAGGGACTGTACGAGGGGGAGGATGAACCTCCTCACTTGTAACAGAGCTAGTAAGAGGTAAAGAACCAGGTACAGAAACTGGAAAGGAAAATGTCCAGGTAGGATAAGTGAAGGAGAGGTTAAAGGAGATTTACATTTTGTGGATTGTTTGACTTTGGAGAAGTAGAGGGACAAAGGGGAGGAGCTGTTGTGAGTTCTTCTGAACAACTTCATGGTTCATGTGCTCCTGGTATATTTTAAGATATTGGTCTTTTTGAATTAGATTTGGACCGCATATGTCCTAATTTAAAATTTTTTATTGAAGAAATTTGGAAATGAGTTTCTATATGATAAATTATGAATGTCGCTTCTGATTCTCTTCAAATTTTCATTCCTTATACCTAACTGCATTAGTAACTTATGCTTCTTGCGCTATGTAAATCACGTTCGTTGAGGTACAGGGACTGGAGTTAATAGACCCCCGGCTGTCTTCAAGAAGGCGCTGGGCTGTGGTTCGTAGGTCAGTTTACGTGTGGCCACAGTAACAGCCGGGTTGATCAGGCCCTGTCCACGGCGAGGCATGGTCACAGCCCGGGCCGACGGGGGCACTGACCACTCTCCAGGTATACACCAGGTATACTCCAGGGATACTCCAGGTATACTCCAGGTATACTCCAGGTATACTCCAGGTATACTCCAGGTATACCCAGGTATACTCCAGGTAAGGGAATATCTTTCGGGATCGCGCAGCAATCGAAATACATTTAGTTATTGTTATTATTATTATTAACATTATGATTATTAATGAGGTGCGATGGAGGCACTGGCAGGTTGGGCTGGTGTGGAGCTCACTAATGAGTGCCTGAGTGCCCGTTGACATACTGGGGAAAAAAAAAGTATTAATGGTGGCACTGTATGGGGTGCGGGGGATACTTAAGTCTTGAGGGAGTGTGTATGGGGCGTGGGAGAGGGTGTTGGGCGGCCGAGGAGCTGGGGGGAAGGGAGGGCTAGGGAGAGATGGGGACTCCTGGAACTATTATTTCTGGATAATGTTTTCGAAGGTCAACCTCCTAGGGGTGAGTCCCAGACCAGGCCTCCTGGTCCGGGACGATGTACGAACCACACCTCGGATGATTCAGAAATTGACTTTAGGAACTTATAAAGTTCCCTCTTGAAAACAACTAAGGATCTACTGGTATGAATGAAGGGAGACTGTTGAAAACGTTTGGGTTCTTTACACTTATTGTGTTATCTTCTCCTTTTCTACTTATGACTCCCCTGCATTTTTACTAGGAATATTTTGCATCGTCTGCCGAGCCTCTTGCTTTCGTAGGATGTACTGTCTGTGTGCAGATTCGGGACCACTTCCTCTAGGATTTTCTAGGTGTAAATTATTATGTATCTTTCTCTCCTGCGTTCCAAGTTGTATAGGTCAAGGCAGGGGAGGAGGGATTACTATGAAACTAATGAAGCTAAAGTTTCAGGGCCCCTAATCCCGGAGGGGCCCCAGAAGTGATTTTAGTCCACATTACTTAAATTTTTGGGGTCTACTGTATGAGAAAGGGTTGCGAAGGAGCCCCCACAACAGTTCAAGCTTCAGGGGCCCCAAAAATTGTAGGTCCGCCATTGGGTCAAGGGACTTTAAATGTTTCTGATAATTTAGATGCTTGAGTGAATTTATACGTGCAGGGAAGATTCTCTGCATATACTCAAAGTTGGCAGTTTTACCCACCTTAAAAGAGGCTGTTAATATACAACCATATTCTAGCCAAGAGAGAACAGCTGACTTTAAAGAGAACCATAATTGGATTGGGATTCCCGTGTTGAAGGTTCCCGATATCCATCCTATTATTTTCCTTGCATTTATGATAGTGACGCTGTTGTGATCCTTGAGAGTCAGATACTGTAACGTTATCGCTCGTAAGTCCTCTGTAGTGATACCGCTCTTGTGGAGAGCCGCAGCAGGACACAATACGGCACCACCTCAAGGGGCCCCTAACAATAACAACAAACAGTACGGCGATGGCCCAGCATGGCGTGTGGTCTCGCTCTTACACAAATACATTCGTGATGCAGATTACATGGTAAGCTTAAATATGTCGCCAGTAGCTATAGCTTTTCTGAGGACATATGCACCTTACATCACCTGTCCTGCAGCAGCAGTCATTAGATGTATTTTCTTCTGTTGCAGACATGTACCATGGATTTTGTGTTCAATAAAGCCTAGAAATGAGGCCTGTGTTTTTATCACAACAATTTATTGAACACAAATATCCTGGGCTACCTGGTGGCGATTCTGAGCTAGACTACACAGCAAAATGGAGCGTTTACTGAAACCTGAGAGGCTAGACTCTGACCCCAGTGTATCAACGGCTGCTCAGGAATGGAAGCACTGGTTTAAGACTTTCGAAAACTTCTTGAGAGCCTTTCCTCAGGAAGATCTAGATAAACTAAGCCTGCTCATCAACTTTGTGTCACCTAAAATCTATGAGGTTATTTCTGAGTGTAATACCTATGAAGATGCTATCAATGCCCTCAAGTCTCAGTATATTAAGCCCACAAATGAAATCTTTGCACGATATCGTCTTGCAACTCGCCGCCAGCAGATTGGTGAATCCTTAGAGGAATACTTTCAAACATTGAAAATATTAGGTAAGGACTGTAACTTCCGAGCGGTGACAGCTTCTCTGTATTGTGAAGAGTCCATCAGGGATGCTTTTATCAGTGGCCTGCAATCACCAATAATAAGGCAGCGTTTATTGGAGAATAAAACTCTGACTTAGCCACTACCCTTGACCAGGCAAGATCATTAGATTCAGCTCAGAAGAATTCTGAAGTGTACAGTACTACCCAGCCTTCTCGAGTGGTAAGTGCTGTAACTCCCGACCAAGACTCTTTTAATGAGGTTACCGTGGAACCTGCTTCAGTGACAGCAGCTGCAGGCACAAAGTGTTTCTTTTGTGGTTTTTCAAGACATCCACGTCCAAAGTGTCCGGCTCGTGAAGCAATGTGCCATCAATGCCATAAGAAAGGTCACTTTGCTAAAGTATGTCGTGCTAATACATCAACAAGAGCTAGTGCTTCTATGCATTCCGACCAGGCGACTCTAGCAACAGTGACTTCCTGCGGCTGCTCCAAATTCACTGTCAAAGGCAGTTGTGAAAGTGTTCATCAAAGGAACAGAAGTAGATGGTCTGATTGACAGTGGCAGCTCAGAGAGTTTCATCAACCTTGACGTAGTTAAACGCCACTCCTTGACGGTACATCACTCATCAGGTACCGTTTCCATGGCATCAACATCTCTCTCTATTCAGACGTTAGGGTTTTGTAAGGTAAACCTTAGAGTTAATGACAGGGATTATCAAGATGTACATTTAGCTGTTCTGCCACAACTGTGCTCTGATGTGATCCTTGGTCAGGACTTTCAGAAGCGTCATGGTAGTGTTACCTTAACATATGGAGGTGAACTGCCTCCTCTCGTTGTCTGTGGTCTTAGCACTTTAAGGGTAGACCCACCAAAGCTGTTTGCGAATCTTACTGCGGATTGTCATCCTATATCAGCTAAGTCACGCCGCTATTCTTATGAAGATAGGATGTTCATTGAGAAAGAAACTCAGAGGCTGCTGAAGGAGGGTATTATAGAACCAAGTAATTCTCCGTGGCGTGCACAGGTCGTTGTTGTCAAGGATGATTATAGGAAACGGAGGCTGGCTATCGACTATTCTGAGACAATCAACAAATTTACACTTCTTGATGGGTACCTCTACCTCGAATTGATGATACAGTGAACAAAATTGCTCAGTACTATGTGTTTAGCACAATTGATCTACGAAGTGCCTATCATCAAGTCCCTATAAGGAATGAAGATAAACCATACACAGCGTTTCAGGCTAGTGACGGCCTCTATCAGTTTACCAGAGTCCCTTTGGGGTTACCAATGGGGTAGCCTGTTTCCAACGAATTATGGATTCACTCATTCAGGAAGAGCAACTTATGGGAACTTATGCATATTTAGATAATGTTACCATTTGTGGCAAGACCCAGGAGGAACATGATGCAAACCTTGATAAGTTTTTGGAAGCTGCCAAGAAAAAAAATATCAGTTACAATGAAGAAAAGTGCACTTTTTCCACTAAAAGGCTTAACATCCTTGGTTATGTGGTGGAAGGAGGTGCAATATCCCCAGACCCTGAAAGACTTCGACCTCTACGGGAACTTCCAATGCCCCAAGACAAAAAGTCACTCCAAAGAACTCTTGGTCTTTTTGCTTATTACTCACAGTGGATCTACAACTATTCAAGTAAAGTTCGCCCACTGAGTGCTACCACGATATTTCCTGTGACAAAGGAAGCAGAAACTGCTTTCTATACTCTCAAACAGGATATTGAAAACTCAGTAGTTCAGGCCATTGATGAGTCCCTACCATTCGAGGTGGAAACGGATGCATCTGAAGTTGCCATTGCTGCAGTCCTATCTCAGGCAGGACGTCCTGTTGCTTTCTTTTCAAGAACTTTTCAAGGATCAGAGAAGTGCTATGCTGCTGTAGAAAAGGAAGCCCAGGCCATCATAGAAGCAGTTCGCCACTGGAGGCATTATTTAACAGGCAGACATTTCACTGTAAGGACTGACCAACGGTCCGTGATGTATATGTTTGACAAGAAGCACAAAAGTAAGATCAAGAATGACAAGATATTACGCTGGAGGATGGAACTATCGTGTTATAACTTTGATATTCTGTATCGACCGGGTGAAGAAAACATTTCACCTGATGCATTCTCTAGGTCCCACTGTGGAGCAGCATGTCATGATTTGCAATCACTCTCAGAGCTCCACAAGGCCTTGTGTCACCCAGGAGTTACACGCCTGTATCATTTTGTTAAATCTAAGAATATGCCCTACTCAGTGGAAGAGGTGCGACAAGTGATCAGATCATGCAGAGTATGTGCAGAGTGAAAGCCAAACTTTCACCAGCCAGAGAAAACTCATCTCATAAAAGCCACCCGGCCTTTCGAGAGACTGAATATAGATTTCAAAGGACCTCTACCAAGCATAAACCAGAATAGGTATTTCCTTAACATAGTAGATGAATATTCTAGGTTTCCTTTGTGTTCCCTGTGCAAATATGACTGCTTCAACTGTCATCAGTTGTCTTTCCCAGTTATTCGCTATTTTTGGTATGCCGCCTATATCCATTCAGACAGGGGATCCTCGTTCATGAGTAATGAACTTCATGAGTTTTTGGCTAACAAAGGGATTGCTTGCAGCAGAACAACAAGCTACAACCCTCAAGGCAATGGTCAAGTGGAGCGGTTCAATGGTACTATATGGAAGTCAGTTACAATGACACTGAAATCTCGCAATCTACCGGTTCAACACTGGCAGACTGTCTTACCTGATGCCCTTCACTTATTAGATCATTGCTGTGCACAGCTACTAATGCTACTCCTCATGAGAGACTCTTCAACTATTCACGTCGTTCCTCTACGGGAGCCTCCATGCCCACCTGGTTATGTCACCCTGGGCCCATTCTCCTGAAGAGTCACCGTAGGATGAACAAGACGGATCCTTTAGTGGAAGAGGTAGAGCTCCTACAAGCTAATCCGCATTATGCCCACATTCGCTACCAAAATGGTGAAGAGACTACTGTATCTACAAGACACTTAGCCCCAGTTGAAACCAATGTTAGTGCGGAATCTCAAGATACACCAATAGATGTTGCGAAAGATGCTTCGGTTTCTCCAGGGAAGCCTTTTCAGGCTACCCTATTGAAATAGAGGATGCCGCTCCAGTAGATAGTCAAACCCCGCTAGAAAATACCGAACCCGGTGAAGAGGCTCAAGGGCTACGAAGGTCTGGACGTACACGTCACCCACCTAACCGTTTGGAGGATTACTGTATCTGATATTTTAGAAGGGGGAGATTGTAGTGATACCGCTCTTGTGGAGAGCCGCAGCAGGACACAATACGGCACCACCTCAAGGGGCCCCTAACAATAACAACAAACAGTACGGCGATGGCCCAGCATGGCGTGTGGTCTCGCTCTTACACAAATACATTCGTGATGCAGATTACATGGTAAGCTTAAATATGTCGCCAGTAGCTATAGCTTTTCTGAGGACATATGCACCTTACATCACCTGTCCTGCAGCAGCAGTCATTAGATGTATTTTCTTCTGTTGCAGACATGTACCATGGATTTTGTGTTCAATAAAGCCTAGAAATGAGGCCTGTGTTTTTATCACAACATCCTCCACGTTAGTTTTTTTTCTCTATCGAGCGGTTAGAGTTGTATTCTCCATTCTAGTTTATATTTCCTCATTTTCTCCATTGAAGTGTAACTAAAATTTGTCCTCATTGAACATAATGTTTTCTCTGGTCTACTGGAAGAGGCGGGTTATATCCCCTTGGAGATTTGTTGTGTGCTCATTGCATAATATTCTTATACAAATTCTGGTATTATTTACAACGGAGGATATAGTCCTATAATTTGTCTCTGTTCATGTCTGATATGTGGATGAGGAAAAGAATGGGGACAAGTACACTGCCTTGGGGAACAAGTACACTGCCTTGGGGACAAGTACACTGCCTTGGGGAACAAGTACACTGCCTTGGGGAACAAGTACACTGCCTTGGGGAACAAGTACACTGCCTTGGGGAACAAGTACACTGCCTTGGGGAACACAGCTTTCCACTGTGGCAGCTTCTGATTTAACTTTATTTTCTATTACTCTTTGCATTATTTTTGTTACGTTTAAAATTCATGTGTCAACTTTTCTGGTTAAATTTTGTGCACACTCTGGGTTGTGTGAATCCACGTGGATGGTTGTCTAGCCTCTTAAAACTTTTTCAAAGATTTTGATAATGTATACCATCAGTGCATTTACAATAACATCAGTGCATTCACTATCTATAGATCTTTGCTATTGCTTTACTGCTACCTTTGTAGAGTGGAACAATATCCATTACTTTTAGCAGCCGTGTCGAAGCTCCCTCTCCATAGAATATTTAGGTAATGTGAAAGTGGCTTCTTGCAGTTCTTGATTAAGAGGGAGTTCCACGAACATAGGCTCGGGGCAGAGTACAAGGCCAACCTGTTAATGGCTTTTTCGAAGATGAATGGGGATTAGGGTTTTGGTCACTGGTTTTAGTCACTGGTCCTGGTCTTAGTCACTGGTCCTGGTCACTGGTCTTAGTCATTGGTTTTAGTCACTGGTCCTGGTCACTGGTCATGGTCACTGGTCTTAGTCACTGGTCCTGGTCGCTGGTCCTGGTCACTGGTCTTAGTCACTGGTCATAGTCACTGGTCT
This sequence comes from Cherax destructor, assembly GCA_009830355.1. Lineage (NCBI taxonomy): Eukaryota > Metazoa > Arthropoda > Malacostraca > Decapoda > Parastacidae > Cherax > Cherax destructor. Next base: position 2,694 of record WNWK01058863.1, on the reverse strand, counting down.
CAATCACTGGTGTTAGTCACTGGTGTTAGTCACTTGTCCTAGTCACTCGTCTTAGTCACTGGTCCTAGTCACTGGCCTTAGTCACTGGTCCTAGTCATTAGTCCTCGTCACTGGTTTTAGTCACTGGTTCTGGTCACTGGTCCTGGTCACTGGTCTTAGTCACTGGTCCTGGTCACTAGTCTTAGTCACTGGTTATGGTCACTGGTCTTAGTCACTGGTCCTGGTCACTGATCTTAGTCACTGGCCTTAGTCACTGGTCCTGGTCACTGGTCTTAGTCACTGATCCTGGTCACTGATCTTAGTCACTGGTCTTAGTCACAGGTCCTGGTCACTGGTCTTAGTCACTGGTCTTAGTCACTGGTCTTAGTCACTGGTCCTGGTCACTGATCTTAGTCACTGGTCTTAGTCACAGGTCCTGGTCACTGGTCTAAGTCACTGGTTCTGGTCACTGGTCCTGGTCACTGGTCTTAGTCACTGGTCCTGGTCACTGGTCTTAGTCACTGGTTCTGGTCACTGGTCCTGGTCACTGGTCTTAGTCACTGGTCCTGGTCACTGGTCTTAGTCACTGGTTCTGGTCACTGGTCCTGGTCACTGGTCTTAGTCACTGGTTCTGGTCACTGGTCCTGGTCACTGGTCTTAGTCACTGGTCCTGGTCACTAGTCTTAGTCACTGGTCACGGTCAGTGGTCCTGATCACTGTTGTGAGCAACACACTCTCTGTCACTCACCACATCACCATCCTCTTACACTCTCAGATATGATAATGATGATGATAATGATGATGATTGATAAAGATTATGACGACGAGATGATGATTGATGATGATAATGATTGACGATGATGACCGATGATGATGATGGTGATGGTGATTGTTGATGATAATGATTGATGATGACTGATAATGACAGTTAAAAATAAAAGCAATGGTAGGAAACCAGCCTCGGAAAAGGATGACTTAAGATTCAGCAGAGGTTCTCTGGCTTGCCACCGCCCGGCTGCTGATGTAGTTAAGAGATGTCACCTTCCCTGAAGCCCCAGAGACAAACTATATTATATAATGACGGAGACATCCCAAGAGGTACATGAGCCTTCCCACTGAACCAGACTGAGAAGCTTACCCACTGAACCAGGTTGAGCAGCCTTCCCACTGAACCACTCTGAGAAGCTTACCCACTGAACCAGGCTGAGTAGCCTTCCCACTGAACCAAGCTGAGAAGCTTACCCACTGAACCAGGTTGAGTAGCCTTCCCACTGAACCAGACTGAGTAGCCTACCCACTGAACCAGACTGAGTAGCCTACCCACTGAACCAGACTGAGTAGTCTATCCACTGAACCAGACTGAGTAGCCTACCCACTGAACCAGACTGAGTAGCCTACCCACTGAACCAGACTGCGTAGCCTACCCACTGAACCAGACTGCGTAGCCTACCCACTGAACCAGACTGAGTAGCCTACCCACTGAACCAGAATGCGTAGCCTACCCACTGAACCAGACTGCGTAGCCTACCCACTGAACCAGACTGAGTAGCCTACCCACTGAACCAGGCTGAGTAGCCAACCACTGGTTACAATCATTACAAGTTACAAAGGTAATGAACCTTCTACACGTCTATACATGGTTACAATCATGAACAAATTACAAAGTAATGAGCCATTCACACGTCCACACCCGGTCACAACTGTAATGAGTTATTAGTGCAAATATTAAGTGGGGTCACACACACACACACACGAGCGTGCACACAAACACATACACATTTTTTTCGTTAGGTTCAGAATGATTTTTGCGAAATTACTACATACACAAATTTTTGCTTGCCTTATTCGGCAAGAAGAGCGTTGCTATTTAAGCCAAAATCGAAAGTTTTACCTATTTGGTAAGGAGCTGAGGTACTGAGTGTGCCACTTACCATAATATTCAACACATCCCTTGAAACTGTGCAGCTACCTGAGGTATGGATGTCGTATCAGTATCATATATACACTGTTCCCACTTATACAGCTGGTCCCTTTGCGTGTGACGTCACGGTACCCGCTGACGTCAGAGGCTCAGCGCATGTGCACAGCCTCACATAGGCGGACTGCCTCACTAGTGTTAGACCTAGAGCGAGACAGACGGTGTGGCTGGACTCTCCTTCACTTACTGTAAATATACCGTAACCATCCAACAAGGAGTATCTTTGACCTCCTATATATCTCTCTCAAGACCCACGCGACAAGTGGTGAACAGCGGTGTGCCGTAATTTTTATCGACATGATGTTATAGAGAGATAGACTAGACAAGCAAGCAAACAGCCTCCAGACCGACCACGTTACCAGCTACTACATCCAAAAGTCTACTTATCTACAGTATCTCCTGGTCAGCTAAGTGCCTTATTCGTTAATTTTGCTAAAACCTACGAGGGGTTGACCCGGGTTTTGCAAATTCTTTACGAGTAAGCCAGTGAGGGGAGAGTCCCATTCAAGCCAGTAAAGCCACCACCAGTTACGTCAGCCTAGGCTTAAGCCAGCTTCTACCTTGCTGTGCTAATTTGTCACAAGATTCCAAGCCAGTCAATCTGTGTGAAAATATTCTACTAAGCCAGCAAGCCACTCTGCTGTCTGAGAAGTAAGCCACGTGAGTTCACGCATTTATACCACCTTTGTACTCCAGTGTATTGCTGTTCTGTGTACAATACCATCCCCCTGGTATCC
>WNWK01058862.1:0-10335 GCA_009830355.1 Cherax destructor | reverse complement strand
TGTTGTTTTTTTTTCATGAGTAGTTTTTGAGGGTTGGTGTGCTGTGTTGGTGATGTTGTTGTAGGTGTTAGCGTTGGGGCGTGTTGGTGATTTGCTGTGTTGATTTTTGATGTTGAGGGGGCCATTTAGTGCTATAATCTAACTGTTTGAAAACCGAAACATTGAAGAATGAGACATTTCTGCAAATTTGGGAATCTTTATTGTGGGAGTGTCCTGGTGGCTTTTTCCCAGTCCAGTACAAAAAAAATCGGCGGAAGATAAAAAGGAGTTTGGGGTAATCAGTAACTAAGCCTAAAATCAACGTGTTTAGTCCATCAGTTACAATGTTGATGTTGCTCTGAGGTGTTGGTGTTTGTGTGAGGTTTTTCACTTTGGTATGAGTATTCTTGAGGTGTTGGCGTGAATGTTCGCGGGGGTTTTGGGGATGTAGTGATGGGGGGTTTCTTTGTGAGAAATGCTCCCCAAGAGGGGGGCAAAAAAAACCGGGTTACCCCCAATCGCAGTGTTGTTATTGATATATATATATATATATATATATATATATATATATTTTATTATTTTTTGATATCCCCTTTTATTATTTTTTATATATATATATATATATATATATATATATATATATATATATATATATATATATATAATATATATGTATGTATATATATATATATATATATATATATATATATATATATATATATATATATATATATATTATATATATATAAGGAGGAGGCAGTTAGGGAAAAGATATAAACAACTGTTGGAGGACAGATGGGATAGTGAAAGTATAGGCGGGGGGGTCAAGATGTATGGGGTTTTAAGAATGTAGTGTTGAGTGTTCAGGAAGTTTGTGGTTACAGGAAAGTGCGGGGGGGGGGAAGAGCGATTGGTGGAATGTTTTTTTAAAGAGAGTAGTAAGAGAAAAAAAGTTAGCATATGAAGTTTTTTTTGCAAAGTAGAAGTGATGCAAGGAGGGAGGAGTACATGGTGAAAAAAAAGAGAGGTTAAGGGGTGGTGAAGCAATGTAAAAAAGAGCAAAAAAGACAGTATGTGTGTTTTCAACAAATTTTTTTGGGGGAGATTAATAAGTTGAGAAAGCCTAGGGGAAAAAAAAAAGATTTGTTAGTTAAAAATAGGAGGAGAGTTATTAAATGGAGAGTTAGAGGTATCGGAAAAAATGGAGGGGAAAATTTTTAAATTGTTAATGTTGATGAAGAAGGGGGAAAAAGTGATTTCGGGATAGGACAAGGAGGAATAACATTTTAAGAGTGAGAAATAAATTGTGAGTGTGGGGTAAGTGTGTGGGGTAAGGTTAGAATGAAAGGGGGGAAAGCAGTTGGGATTGATGGGGTAAAGATAGAAATGTTAAAAGCAGGTGAGGTATAGTTTTGATGGTTAGTGTTTTTTTTTAATAAATGTATGGGGGGAAAGGGGGCCCAGGGATTGGGAGAGAGCGTGCATAGTTCCTTTGTATAAAACAAAGAGGACAAAAGAGAGTGTAAAAATTATAGGGGGGAAAAAAAATGTTGGGGTATACCTGGTAACGTGCATGGTAGAGTTATTATTGAAAGAATTAAGAGTAAGACGGGGGAGCAGGGTTCCCTGTGGGGCCCCCCTGGGGTCGATTCCCAGATGGGTGGAAGCTTTTTTGGGGTTTCCTTACACGTGTTGCACTGTTCACCGAGCAGCAAAAGGTACCTGGGTGTTAGTCGACTGGTGTGGGTCCCCCTGGGGGACAAGATTGAGGATCCCAAGGAAATAAGACAGACAGTCCTCGATGACACACTGCCTTTCTTGGATAAGGGTAAAGAGGTTTTTTGGCATTTATGGATTTGAAAAAGGGTATGACAGGGTGGATGGGGGGGCAATTTTGGGATGTTGCAAATGTATGGAATAGGAGGTAGGCTATTGAAAGCAGTGAAGAGTTTTTGAGGATAAAGGGGTTGAGTATGTAGGGAGAGGGGATTATTTTCCAGAAAAAGTAGGCCTTAGACAAGCATGTGTGATGTCACCACGTTCAACATATTTATAGATGGGGTTTAAGAGAAGTGAATGCCGGGTGTTTGTTGGAAAGAGGGGGGGGGTTAAAAATAAAAAATCTAACACAAAGGGGGAGTTGTCACTGATGTTTTTTGGGTGATGACACTGTGCTTTTGGGATTCTGAAGAGAAGTTGCAGAGGTTGGTGGGAATTTGGTGGGGAAGAAAAAAAGAAATTAAAAGTGAATATAAGAAAGAGGATAACAAAAAAATAGGATAACAAAAAAAAAGGTAACGGAAGTTTGGGGTATCAGTTTGGGGGGGAGAGGGGGGAAAGGGAATGTATTCAGATATTTGGGAGGGTTTGGTCAGGGATGGGTCTATGAAAATGAGGTAAATCATAGAATTACGGGGGGAAAAGGTGGTAGGCACTGAGGAGTCTGTGGAGACAAAGAACTTTGTCCATGAAAGCAAAGAGGGGAATGTATGAGAGATAGATATACCAATGCTCTTGTATGGGTGTGAGGCATGGGTTGTGAATGTTGCAACAAGGAGAAGGCTGGAGGCAGTAGAGATGCATGTCTGGGGGGCAATGTGGGTGTGAATATAATGCAAAGAATCAGTAGTTTGGAGATTTGGAGGAGGTGTGGGATTACCAAAACTATTATCCATAGGGCTGAGGAGGGTTATTGAGATGGTTTGGACATGTAAAGAGGGTGGAACGAAACAGAATGATTTTGAGTGTATAAATCGTAGAAGAGGGAAGGCGGGGTAGGGGTCGGCCTAGGAAAGGTTGGAGGGAGGGATAAAGTAGGTTTTGTGGGCGAGGGGCTTGACTTCCACAAGCGTGCCTGAGCGTTTTAGATATTAGCAAATTGAGACAAATGGTTTTTATGACTTGACGTGCTGTTGGAGTGTAAGCAAGGTAACATTTATGAAGGGATTCAGGGAAACCGGCAGACCGGACTTGATTCCTAGAGATGGGAAGTACAGTTCCGGCACTCTGAAGGTGGGGGTGTTAATGTTGCAGTTTTATAACTGTAGTGTAAGCACGCCTCTGGCAAGACAGTGATGGAGTGAATGATGATGAAAGTTTTTCTTTTTTGGGCCAATCTGCCTTGGTGGGGAAAAGGCCGATGTGTTCAAAATATATTTATATATAGCTGTCGTGCCGAATAGGTAAAACTGGTCAATTAGCATGAACTAATTAAAATTAAGTCCTTTCTAAAATTTTCTCTATACGTTTAAAAATACATTTTTTTCAATTATGTTAATGTAAAATTAATAATTTTGTATCAAAAAAACCTTAGAAAACTTATTAACCTTATTATAACAAGCGCAATTTAATTTAGCCTAATGCAACTAAATATATTTTAGATACGTTTACAATAATTTAATAATAAACAAACTCAATGAAATATTTTGTTTTCGTTAGGTTCACATCTGTTTTTATTTTTTCTCTAAACACAAATTTTGAAAGACGTCTATAATTGCCTGTCGTACGTCTTAGTTATTTGCAAATTGCTACACCCACGTTATTGTGACTTTTATTCTCCTTGTTTCTCATCATTATCCCTTCGTTGCCGTTCCTGTCTCCTGTGATTGTTTCCTTTTTGTATCTTATTTTGTGTGTGGTGTATCCCTTTCCACACTTCCCGTCCACCTGTCCTCACCTTCTTGGCATTCCTGGTTGAACCATGGGCTCCCTCTGTTGTATTTTTCTTGTACCCGAAATGTGTGTGTGTGTACTCACCTAATTGTACTCACCTAATTGTGGTTTCAGGGTCGAGAATCAGCCCTGGCCCCGCCCTTCACTGATCGCTACTGGGTCCTCTCTCCCCTGCTCCATGAGCTTTATCATACCTCGTCTTAAAGCTATGTATGGTTCCTGCGTCCACTACATCACTTCCTAGACTATTTCACTTCCTGACTACGCTATGGCTGAAGAAATACTTCCTAACATCCCTTTCACTCATCTGAGTCTTCAACTTCCAATTGTGACCCCTTGTTTCTGTGTCCCCTCTCTGGAACATCCTGTCTCTATCCACCTTGTCTATTCCACGCAGTATTTGCATGTCGTTATCATGTCTTCCTAACCCTCCTGTCCTCCAGTGTTGTCAGGACGATTTTCCTTATCCTTTCTTTGTAGGACATTCCCCTTACCTCAGGAACTAACCTTGTTGCAAACCTTTGCACTTTCTCAAATTTGTGTTTGTTTGTGTGTGTGTGTGTGTGTGTGTGTGTGTGTGTGTGTGTGTGTGTGTGTGTGTGTGTGACTTACATGTATACCTGTTTAATCTTCTATTTATTTTATTTATATTATTTATTTGTTTACTTTATTTAGCCATCTGCTTTTCCTTTTTTTCTGAGCGTCGCTTTTTTTCATAATTAAATGATTTTCGAGTTAAGTGTCCATCGATTAAGAATTGTAACGAGATTATTATTATTATTATTATTATTATTATTATTATTATTATTATTATTATTGTTGTTGTTGTTGTTGTTGTTGTTGTTGTTGTTATTATTGTTGTTGTTGTTGTTATTGCGTGTCGCTAGGGGTTGAAGCTTGATGCTCAAGCTTGTTGTCAAAGCTTGATTTTTAAGCTGGTGTTCAAGCTTCGACATCATCATCATCATCATCTTCATTATCATCACATCATTATCCTCCTCATAGCCATCACTATTATCACCATCATCATTATCATCACCATCATCATCACCATCATTATCATCACCATCATCACCATCATCACCATCATAACCATCATCATCCTTATCATCACCATCATCATCACCATCATCTCCATCATCATCACCACCATCATTATCATCACCATCATAATCATCACCATCATAATCATCACCATCATAATCATCACCATCAACATTATTATAATCATCATTATCATCATCATCACCATCATCATTATCATCACCATCAGTATCATCACCATCAACATCATTATTATCATCATTATCATCATCATTATCATCACCATAAGAACATAAGAAAGAAGGAACACTGCAGCAGGCCTACTGGCCCATGCGAGGCAAGTACAATTCTCCAACCGGCTTAAGCCAATGCCCCGACCCAGCCAGGTCAGGTTACATTCACTTAAGGAAGGAGCACGGCATCTGACCTAGTAGCACAAGCTAGTCAGGACCAACTCACACCCACCCACACCCACTCATGTAGTATTTATCTAACCTATTTTTAAAACTACACAACGTTTTAGCCTCTATAACTGTACTCGGGAGTTTGTTCCACTCATCCACAACTCTATTACCAAACCAGTGCTTTCCTATATCCTTCCTGAATCTGAATTTTTCCAACTTAAAGCCATTGCTGCGAGTCCTGTCAATACTAGATATTTTTAGCACGCTATTTACATCACCTTTATTTATTCCTGTTTTCCATTTATACACCTCAATCATATCCCTCCTAATTCTACGCCTTTCTGAGTGCAGATTAGGCCTCAGTCTATCTTCATAGGGAAGATTTCTGATACATGGGATCAACTTGTATCAGAAATCTTCCCTATGAAGATAGACTGAGGGCCATGAATCTGCACTCTCTAGAAAGGCGTAGAATTAGGGGGGATATGAATGAGGTGTATCACCATCATCATTATCATCACCATATCTTTATCATCATCATTATCATCATCATTATCATCACCATCATCGTCATCATCACCATCATTATCATCACCATCAGTATCATCACCATCAACATCATTATCATCATCATCATCATTATTATCATCATCATTATCATCACCATCATTATCATCATCACCATCATTATCATCACCATCATTATCATCACCATCATTATCATCACCATCATACTAACATTCCCTCAACATTCTCACTTCTCTCAGAAATCTTCGGTCACAGTACGCGACATTCACTGTATTTTATAACAACCTCCTTCTGTTATGGTCAAAATGCAGCTCAATAAATTTCATACAACTGTTCAGGCTATACAACTGCCTAAAATTTAGTTACCTTGGCGAACATTATGCAAGAGTTGTATTTTTAAAAAGACTTTGTTCGCCGTGTGAAATGTAGAGTCGCTGGTTCCAATAATGTCGGGAGGCAGCAGTGACGTCACGCCTCATAAATATTTACTCACATTTTTGAGTTTAATGGAAAAGATGGCCAAAAAATATCTGTATTAGAATATTTATTAATAATAAAAAAATTACGTTCATTTTTTTTATTATTATTCTTCTTGTGTCCGATGTTAATTATATTGGGATAGTTTAGTAGATTTTGTGCCGACCTTTGAAGGACGTGGTCATGATGAGGAAGGGCTCTTGATTCTGATAATTGGAGCTATACTACCACTTTTTTTTTTGAGGGGGGGTAAAACTGATTTCCACACATTTCTTACGCGTTGTATGACCCCATGAATATAGTAATAATAATAATAAAAATAATAATAATAATAATATTATTATTATTATTATTATTATTATTATTATAGCAACAATAATAATATAGTAATAAAATAATAATAATAATAATAATAATAATAATAATAATAATAATAATAATAACAGTGTGTGTGTGTGTGTGTGTGTGTGTGTGTGTGTGTGTGTGTGTGTGTGTGTGTGTGTGTGTGTGTGTGTGTGTGTGTGTGTGTGTGTGTGTGCTGGGGGTACAGTGTCCATGGTGTGACGTCACTCTAGCCAGCCAGTCACTGTACGTCAGCCCGGGCAGGAGACTCAGTTGGCGTACCTCAAAATCCTCGAGAGGGAGAGGAGCTGTAGTTCAACTCTCTCAATAGGTCTGGGAGCTATAACTCAACACCCCCTAAAAATTAGACACATATGCAACACTTGGGTATCTTTATTGAGGAAACGTTTCGCCACACAGTGGCTTCATCAGTCCAATACAAAGTAGAAAGGTGTAAGGAGAGGAGGAGTTTGAGGTAATCAGTCCCTCGGCCTGGAGTCGATGTGTTCAGTCCATCAATCTTGTAGAAAGTCCAGCACAGGGCCGTAGAAGTGGCTTATATACTGTAGTCAGTGGGTCCAGGAGCTGGAGATCAATACCTTCAGGGACTGATTACCTCATCTTTTGTATATAGTTCTGCTCTTCATATTAAGTCCTAGAATTTGTATTGATAAAGCCACTGGAGGGCGAAACGTCTAGAATAAAGACACCCAGGTGTTGCACATGTGTCTAATTTTCATCAAAAACAATATGTCTGGTGTGCAACGCAAAAAAAATGCACCGATTGTGTATGAGTCAGAAAGGATCAGGAACATAATGAAAGAAAAAGCTCAAATGTCTAGATATTGTTGTTTCGCTTTTTGTAAGTTTCCTAATAAAGATGCTTCACCTCACCCATCATCTCGAGGGTGAGGGACTGATCACAGCGTCGTCACATCTCTACTGCTTCTGCTGCCTCCTCTTTACTCGACTGAAGAAGCCTCCTGTGTAGGCGAAACGTTTTTGGAATAACGATACCTAACTGTTGCTGATGGGTCTTATCAGCGTGTCGGTCTTGTATTCAATTATAATATTGAGGCGGAGACTGTACACTGAGAGTCGCACACAAGATGTCGGTAATGCTCTTCACTCTATACTAATGTTTCGATATTTACTTTTCTTGAAATCGGAGATTATTGAAATATTTGAGTATTTTCTATCTTTAATTACTTTTCAGAAGGATATTGAAATTGTCACAAAATTATCTATTTGCTGTTATTTATTATATCCAAATTATCATTACTTAGAGCAAACTTAATTCTAGCCTAAGATTATTATGTGTTCCCATGAACGTTTCCTTTCTACCCTGGTCATGCACCGGGTCACGGGTGCGTTGACCCTCGGAACACACTTCATGTAGGTAGGTAGAACGCACCTTTCGTACCACACGCCTGTTCCTCTAACCCCTGTCCCCTCCTTCTCATTCTCTAACTACGACATGGACCACAAAGTCTTGTCATCTGTATTTTAACTTATCCCCCATTCCTTCCTCTTACCTTCTACGTATTTCCTTCTCCCCTTTCTCAGTATTATTCACATCTCCAACCTCCTTCTCTTCTTTCTACAGACCATTTTTTTTTTTGCTTCCTTTGGAGTTTTTCTCCTTATACCCTTTCTCTTTATGTTTTCTTCCCCACAGTTTTGAAGGCTGTCGTTGTGAAAGCCGTCGTTATGAAAGCTCTCACTGTCTTTGTGAAAGCTTGTGCAACTGGTCGGTTTTAATCGTCAGGAAAAACTTCAAAAATTCGAATTTATTTGAAAAAAAATCCTCTAAAAATCTTTAAAAAATCTCTATATAAATTCTGTATGAAAATGTTCTGTCACGTTCTCTAAAAAAAATCAATAAAAATTCTCTGACTGAATTATCTATAAAAATTAAGCATTATTTTTTTTATATTAATTAATATGTACGTATCTGAAAAGATCTTTGCTTTTGAGTTGCAGTGAAAAAAATGGGCAATCAAAGATGTATGAACACAGTTAATTTTGCGACCTTTAGGTTTAGGGTACTGATGTTTAGGTCTGAGGTACCACCGACGTTTAGGTCTGGAGCCTTATCACATAATTACCAAGGCTCCTATCTGCCTTGAGTATACCTGGAGGGTATTCCGGGGGTCAGCGTCCCCGCAGCCTGGTCCATGACCAGACCTCGCGGTGGATCAGGACCTGATCAACCAGGCTGTTACTCGAGACAGACTTAAAACAAAGGTGACAACAAGGCTCACTGTCTGCTTGGATCTTTCATTCTCCATTAGTCTGCTTCTTCACAGCAAGTGGAGAGACACGTAAGACTAGCTTGATTAGTCCCTCAAAGATCTTTCTCAGTGGCTAAGTCTTGCGGATCGAAGCTGGGCTTTTGGTGAGCCCTGAACCTCGACAATACCAAAGGAGCCAAAGAGCTTACCTACTGAGCTTACATCGGTCGGCGGGAAAATACCAAAATAGTGGCAGAAATAGAAATAAGTTTTAGCTTAGGGTTCAGACGTGTAGCATCTTAGAGGAACTGAGTAGTAAAGCCATCTCTTCTCTCTCTCCTCTCTATCTCTTTCTCTCTCTCTCCTCTTCCTTCTCTCTCTCTCTCTCTCTCTCCTCTCTCTCTCTCTCTCTCTCTCTCTCTCTCTCTCTCTCTCTCTCACACACACACACACATAAGAGTAGTTATTGATAAACTCGCTAATTTTAGGTAATTAAGAAACATTAAAAACAGCCTGGTATCTTTATTGACCAGACTTTTCACCTTCAAAGTCGCAATACAGAGGTGACAGCAGAAGTGTCCTCTGTATATGGACTGGAGAAGCCTACTAAGGCGGCGAAACGTCTGGTCAGTAGAGAAGATAAGGAGGAACACTGCAGCAGGCCTACTGACATGGACCAGGTGCTTCGGCTCATTCAGTACCCTGGTGATGGACCAGGTGCTTCGGCTCATTCAGTACCCTTGGTGATGGACCAGGTGCTTCGGCTCATTCAGTACCCTGGTGATGGACTAGGTGCTTCGGCTCATTCAGTACCCTGGTGATGGACCAGGTGCTTCGGCTCATTCAGTGCCCTGGTTATGGATCAGGTACTTCGGCTCATTCAGTACCCTGGTGATGGACCAGGTACTTCGGCTCATTCAGTACCCTGGTGATGGACCAGGTGCTTCGGCTCATTCAGTGCCCTTGTGATGGACCAGGTACTTCGGCTCATTCAGTACCCTGGTGATGGACCAGGTGCTTCAGCTCCTTCAGTACCCTATTTTATAGTGCCCTGATTATCAAAGCATATTCCTTGGACGGAGTAGGTGGGTTTGGTAGGAGATTTTGTTTGTGGGATTGGTTTTGGGTTTTAGGGGACTTACCTAGTGTGGACCAGTTGGCTTGCTGCATTCTCCTTATTTCTGTGTTGTTGTGAGGAGAGGGTTGGATTTGAACGGGACTTGCACAATGGTTGGGGTGGGGTGGGGGGTTTGTCGGGGCTTGTTGCTTGGATGGCGATGGGTTGGACAAATATTTTTATTGGTGGGTTGGTTTTGACATGGACCTGCGTATGGGCCAGTAGGCCTGTTGCAGTGTTCGCCTTTCTTATGTTCTTATAAGAACATAAGAAAGAGGAACACTGCAGCAGGCCTACTGGCCCATGCGAGGCAGGTCCAAGTCTCCCACCGGCTTAAGCCAATGCCCCGACCAAGCCAGGTCAGGTTACATTCACTTAAGGAAGGAGCACGGCATCTGACCTAGTAGCACAAACTAGTCAGGTCCAACTCACACCCACCCGCACCCACTCATATATTTATCTAGCCTATTTTTAAAACTACACAACGTTTTAGCCTCTATAACTGTACTCGGGAGTTTGTTCCACTCATCGACAACTC
>WNWK01058861.1:0-10336 GCA_009830355.1 Cherax destructor | reverse complement strand
CATATTGGGCAGTGTTGATAATTCGGTTATCAAAAAAAGCCAAGCCTTCCCGCCACCTTACCTTACGAGCAGTACTCTAGTTATTAAAAGTGAAACAGTGCCTTTCTGAAGGCATATGATCTGTTACCAGTAAGTATTTGAATACATATAGAACGTTAAAGAAACTTCCACACCAGTCGTGGGTAAACGTTGCTAGGGAGAAGCAATCGGCTTTTGAACGTTGGCGCAGGGCAGCAGGAGGTTCCTCAGTGGAAGCACTTTCACAGTTAATATTGCATGAGGACCTATTTAAATATTTTCCTGAAAATGTACCTACGTTCCTTTTGACATACCCCCACCCCTGACTTAATAGATACGGCCGCCCAGGCCTATCACTTTGAAATTTCTCACTTACTAACAGCTGAAATAGGAACTTCGAATCTGGTGAAAAGACCGCCCTTACAATCTTTTGGCCCAAAAATGTCTGCTAAGAAGGTACCCATGAAAGAATATTCGAGAGTCACGGTAACGAAAAAGAAACCAAAAGCTGAACGATCCTTCTCTAGATAATTCAACAATGAACAAGTTCTTCGTTGTCACTTTTGTCATAAGCTCAGACTTAGACAATTTCAATGTTGATTAAAGGTTCCTGATGACAAAGGCTCTCCGAGAGTAAGATATCCCACGCAAGTGATTAATTCTTCACGAATACAAAAAAAACCATTGCTTCATCTAGAGATCCGCCTTCGAGATGACTACAGAGCTTTCGCACGCCGGAATAGAAGATTCGAGCCGCAATGGAACCTTCTCGAAAGGAATTATTATTATAATCAAGGGGAAGCGCTAAACCCGTAGGATTATACAGCGCCTGTGGGGGGGGGATGTGGAAGGTATTCAGGCTTAATTCAGGGAACTGAAGCACAGATCCAGTTCCCCAGACCAAGAGCCCCTCACCAGCGTCAAGGAAACGTCCTTGAGGGTTCTCGAAAGGGGGAAGATTGGGACTCAACAAAGAGAGGTTAGTGGATGTCACTACCTTTAGAGATACAGGTATTTACCTCTCTCTGTTGTGATCAGACCTTTTAAAACTAGATGACAACTCTTTGCCCAAAATGGAAGTATTGTTGGAAGCACGTGGAGGGCCTATTATAAAAGTACCACTCCTAAGAGTCTACGTAGAACTCCCGGAGAATGTTGGCTGGATAAATGTGGGTATATCATCTAAGCCTTTTCCATTAGCTGGAGTTGATCTATTAATAGGAAACGAGATATATCAACATGAAATACTTAAGGAACCTTTAGTAACTGACAATCCCTCCGATGAAAATTACGCTGTAGAAGCGTCAGAGTCTCGGTTGGATTTATTCCCTCTAAATATTATTACTAAGGCCATGGCTAAAGAACCCAGGAAAGAACTAGGTCAGGCGGTTTCCGAAGAAAGTGCAGATTTAGAATTGAACTTCTTATTTAGTGATGTAATACAGTCGGGAGTTATAAATTTAAATAAAAGTTCTCTACCGGTCCTAAAGGACCCAGCAGGAAATTGAAATAGAGATAAGTTTATTCAAGCTCAAAAACAAGATGTAGATCTCATAAATTGTAATAGAAAAGAACTTTTCTTTTATGATGAAGAAGGAATATTATGGAGAAGAGGGCATGGGAAGGATTCCACTTCATGTTGAAATTTGTTAGTTGTCCCTACTTCTTTTCATGGTTTGGTCTTTGACATCACACATAATAATTCCCTAGGAGGGCGAGTTCGGAAAACGGAGAAAAACATTTTGAAATATTTCTATTGGCCCTGGATTAAACAATATATCACAGAACAAGTAAAGAATTGCCGTGTTTGCCAAATCATAGGAAAAACTGCCCATAATAAAGCTCTGGCACCCCTAGTACCCATTAAAAGTCCGGAGGAACCGTTTGAATGGTTGGTTATAGATTGTGTGGAACCTTTACCCCGAACCGAGAGAGGAAACCAATATATATTTATCATTATTGATATGGCCACACGTTATCCAGAGGCCATTCCTCTGGCAAAAAATCAATGCAAGGAATATAGTACGCTCCTTATTCTGGTTTTTTTTTTTTTTGCCCAAGTAGGTATACCCTGGGAGGTACAATCAGATCAGGGGTCGAATTTCACCTCTAAAGTTTTTAAAGAGGCTATGTCCTGTTTAGGAGTAGAACAGCTTTTATCAACAAGTTACCATCCAAAATCACAGAGCGTACTAGAGCGATTCCATTAGACGCTAAAAACTATACTGCGAGCTTATTGCAAGCAGTCTTCTTTAAGGGGGGCTCCTTGAAGAGGTAAAGAGGCTATCGGTCTGAGGAATTGGACCTCTTGGTCTTCTTCCTCAGACAGAACCTAATTACCCCCCAATCCCCTCTCCCATTTCCCTTTTTCCCCATCCTCCCTTTTCCCTTTCCTCCTCCTCCTCATCCCTCCTTTATTTCCTTCCCCTTTTTCTCCTGGGAGCTTCCCTCCACAGGCATTCTCGTTCCTAGGTAGGGGGAAGGGTACCGTGGTCTACCCCTTTCCATTGAGGTTCTTGGCGGTGGTGTAGTTTGCCGTGGAATCTGGATGGCCTGGGGATGCCCTTCCCTCTCCGGTCTCCCGGAGGGTGGCTTAGGGTATCTTTCAGGCGACGGGTGTATCTCTGGAGGCCACCTTTCAGATTCCGAAGGTGGTGACCAAAGGAGGTATGCTTTGTGGCGGATATCCGGCCCCCCTCTCTTTTGTCCTTCGAGGTAGCTCGGTGGATGTGAGGTTGCTATCCTGGATCGCTGGTTTACTGGCGTGAAGGGTAGGGTATGGCATGGGTTCCATGCAGCATCTGCCGTACTTGCGGTGTTGAGGTCCTCTTGGGCGTGGAGGGTGATTTACGCCCCTTTCATTCCTCCTAGGAGCCATTCCTCCACGTCCCCCCCTTTTCTATTCTTCTTTTTATTTTTATTTTCTCTTCTTTGTTTTTTTCTTAAAAACAAAAGAAAGAAAAAACCTAACCTTGGATGCCCTAGCCCGTGAACCTAACTATGGATGCCCTAAATTGTGATCCTACCCCTGGGCCCCTTCTTGATACCGCACCCAGTGCTGACCCTGCCTTGTTAACGGACGACTCTTTGGACACATCTCATGCCCCTATACCTCTTGCTGGTGCCGGTTCGTCACCTGCTTTAGGTACCAGGGTTCTGATATGCCCTTTTGACACATCTGATCTTCGCTCTTCTCTGACCTTGATTCCAGCTTCTCCCTCAACGGTACGGCAATTTTCGGATTGTCCGCCCATCACACGTCGGACCACCCCCGGTCTCGCACACAAACGACCGCGAACCTTACATGACGATTCGACACTTCCTTCTCGTTCATCTCAGAAACGACCAGCTCGTCACGCACTTCCCTTAAACTCTTTGTTTCACACTACTCAATGGACAAAGTTTTTTACTCTGCGACCGACTTCTCCTAATACCTATCTTTCAGATCATAGTATTGGTAAGGCTCTGCTATGCCATGTTGGTAAAGATATCTTATTTCACGCTCTCAAGAGCAGCACTCGCATCATCACGGTTCAGAATGCTGGCCAAGCTCGTGATCTTTCTCTTCTTATGACCATAGATACTGTTCCTATCAATATTGACAAGCATCATTCTCTCAATTCTTGTAGTGGTTCTGTCATTTTACCCCACACCATTGTCCAACGGAATTTGCAGACATGTGGTGATGACATTTTGTAGCAGCTTGAGCTCCAAGAACACCCTATCCTTAAAGTTGACACTTTTGTCCTCCCTGCCAATAAGCGAAGACGTTATCCTTGCAATATAGTTCGTTTGACATTTGACTGCCGTGAACTACCACCTTCGGTCTACATTGCAGGTCAACGTTTACAATTTCGAAAGGTGACCCCTACACTGCAACAGTGTAGAAACTGCTGGCGTTTTGGTCATCCAGCGAAATATTGCAGGTCCATGGCTGAATGCCCAGTCTGTGGTGCCGACGACACTACCAGTCCTTCTTGTACTCTACCTCCCTCTTGCCTTAACTGCCATGAGGCACATCCTTCGTATTCTCGCCGTTGTCAGGTTTACCTGAATGAGCGGGAAATCCGTTGTCTCAAAGATGCGGAAGGCTTCTCATATGCTATGGCCATCTCTCATCTACACCTTCAAGGAATACTTCCCGATATTTCCTATTCTCGCATTGCTAAACGTTGCCCCACTTCTGGGATCCCAACTTTCTCGACTTCCTCTGTGGTTACAACATCCTCCGTCACCCCTGTCTCAAATCCTTTTAATGTTCTTGGCTCTGAGGTCCCTACCTCGGCATCCCATACTGTCCACTCTCCTTCCTCTACTCACTTGCACAGTTCTGTGTCTACACGCCTTCATCCCCCACCTAAGTCTCAGCGCCCCCCTTCTTCTCATAAGTCCGGCAAAAAATCCCTATTGCTAGGCTCTTCACCTCCGTCTAGTTCTGTAACGAGTGTGAAGGTTCATCCTCCTCCTCGTACAATATCTTCATCCTCTGTCCCCTCACAAGCCCCTTCGACAGTTTCCTCTTCCATCTCCTCTCCCTCTACTTTAGTACAGTCTATAGACTCCCCGATAGTTGCTCACTCTCCTTCCATTTCTAATGTAATCCCACATTCTGCATCTTTGCCTCCCGAAACACTGGAAGCTATCATAGAATATCTTTCAGAGACTGGACTGATGATGGACACCGCTCCGCCTGAAGTTCCTCCTCCTCGCTCTTCTTAATCTACACCCCTCCTTCCTTCACAACGTCCTCCTCCTTCTCTGATTACAGGTCTTCCGATGCCTCCACATGTGGACTTTTCTAACCCTAGTCCATAGATACCTCTCACTTCTACTTATATCTTTCTCTCCATAAATCATGGCTTACTTGCAGTGGAATATCCGAGGCCTCAGGGGTAACCGGGGTGAACTTCAGGTGTTGCTCTCCCAGTTTTGCCCTATTGGGGTCTGTTTGCAAGAACCCAAATTACAATCCACTGTTATCAGGCCCTTTTCAGGCTATGATTTGTTATATTCATCAGATCCTTTTTCCTTCTTCTTTACATTACACAGCAGCCCGTGTCCCCTTGAATAAGTGGTTTACACTCTGTTCTTTATATATCTCCCCTTCGCGGGCATTGTCTATCCCAGATGTTGATTTTCTGGTTACTTCCTTGCTGCCACCCCTTCTATTACTTGGCGATTTTAACGCACACCATTTTCTCTGGGGAGTGTCGCACTGTGACTCCCGTGGCGTTCAGTTGGAGGCATTTCTTGCTTCTCTCCCCCTCCATGTTTTAAATATGGGTACTCCTACCCATTTTGATCCTCGAACTCATTCTTTCTCCTGTATCGATCTCTTTTCCCGGACTTATATGACAGCGATCATTTCCCAATCATCCTTAAGTCCCCTTCGTTTTTTCCACCTCCTCGTTGCCCACGCTGACAATTTGACCAGGCGAAATGGGACCTTTACTCACATCTTACTGCCTTGCATGAGGTTCCTACCTCGTCCTCCATTGATGAGGTTTTACATCTCTTTTCGTCCTCCGTCTTCACAGAGGCTTTACATTCTATTCCCCAAACCTCAGGCAAGCATTCTTAGAAGTGCGTGCCTTGGTGGTCTCCTGCTTGTGCTCGGGCAGTACGTTTGAAACGCACTGCGTGGGGCAGGTATCGGTATAACAGAACCACAGAGAGACTCCTTGATTTTAAGCAGAAGAGAGTAATTGCTTGCCGTGTCATGTGACGCTAAACGCACTTGCTATCGAGATTACGTTTCTACTGTCACTTCGGCTTCCTCGATGAGTGCAGTCTGGAAGAAAGTGCGGAAATTAAGTGGTAAATTCTCCCCCGACCCGGTTCCCGTTCTTCAGGTTGCCGGTGTCGATATATCACACCCTCTTGCCGTTGCCACTGAAATTGGTAATCATCTGGTTCGCATTTCTCAGGGGCTGCCTCTATGCCCCTTGTTCCTTTTTTCTAAGTCTGCCAGCGAGTTGAAGCCCTTAGATTTTTCTTCTCTTAGAGAAGAATCTTATAATGTGCCTTTTACCCTTCAAGAACTGGAGGCAACACTCTCGGCTTGCCGATCATCGGCAGCTGGGCCAGACGGCATACATATTCGTATGCTACAGCATTTACATCAGTCTGCTCTTACTGTCCTCTCACGATTCTTTAATCTTATATGGTCGCAAAGAGTTCTTCCCCAGCTGTGGAAGTCTGCTATTGTTCTCCCTTTTTGTAAACCAGGTACTACGGGACGTGATGCCTCCCATTACCGTCCCATCGCTCTTACCAGTGCAGTTTGCAAGGTGATGGAACGTCTAGTTAATAGACGTTTGATGTGGTATTTAGAGATGGACAATAGTCTCTCCCCTAGTCAATATGGCTTTCGTAAAGGTCGTTCTGCCATTGACCTTTTACTGCGCTTGGATACGTATATTGCTAATAACCACTCGGTTATCGCCATCTTTGTGGACCTTGAGAAGGCTTATGACACAACTTGGAGATATAATATCTTGGCCCAGGCTCACTCCTTAGGCCTCCGAGGCAACCTACATTTCCGTGTCTGGGTTGGTAATATGCTTTCCCCGGAATTTGTCCAAGCTGAAGGTGTCCCCCAGGGATGTGTTCTGAGCACAACACTCTTTCTCCTTGCTATAAATAATCTGGCATCTGTTCTCCCATCCAATATTTGGTCATCACTCTATGTGGATGACTTTGCAATAGCTTGTGCAGGTGCTGACTGTCACCTCATTGCAGTTTCCCTCCAGCATGCCATCAACCGGGTTTTTGATTGGGCCACCACTCACAGGTTTAAATTTTCTAGTGGCAAAACTCATCAAATTACGTTTACTAGACGTTCAGTGGTCTTTGATCATCCATTGTACCTATACGGCTCACGTATTCCAGAACGTGATACAGTCAGGTTTCTCAGCCTCCTGTTTGACCGTCGATTGTCCTGGAAACCTCACATTACCTCTCTGAAGGCAACTTGTCACAGCCGGCTGAACCTCCTTAAAACTCTGGCACAGCTTTCATGGTGGCTGATTGTAGAACTCTCCTTCGTCTGCATTCAACCCTAATTTTATCAAAACTCGATTATGGTGACCAGATATATTCGGCTGCCTCCCCTGCTACACTTTCCATCCTTAATCCCATCCATCACCAGGGATTACGCTTATGCCTTGGTGCATTTCGTTCTTCCACGGTTGAGAGCCTCTATGTAGAAGCGAACATTCCATCCTTGTCCGATCGTCATGATGCACATTGCATTCGCTATTATGTTCGCTCTCATGACCTCCGCAATCCTTCCACGTATAGGATTGTCACAGATGTTAGTAGACACTCTTTATTTGTTCGTCGCCTCTGCTTACTTCGTCCCTTTTCTCTTCCTCTACATTCACTCCTGTCTTCCCTTCAGCTACCACCTCTACATGTTCATGTGACATCTCCCTTTCCCCTACTCCATTGGGAAGTTCCTGCTGTCCGTGTCTGTTCTATTCCTCTACCTTGCGCGAAAGCCCGACTACATACGGCGGCTTCTCGCTCTTTTTTTTCAAGACCACTTCCGTTCTCATTCCCATGCCATCGCAGTATACACTGATGGTTCAAAGTCATCTGACGGCGTCGGATTCGCAGCAGTGTTTCCGGACAGCCTCGTGCCAGGGCATCTATTACCCTCGGCTAGCATATTCATGGCTAAATTGTATGCCATTCTTGTAGCACTTATCCATATTGCCTCTATGCCTGTTTCACCATTTGTGGTCGTTTCAGACTCCCTTAATGCTTTACAGGCAATCCGTAAAATTGATACTCCTCATCCCCTAGTTCTTTGTATCCAACTATGGTTACGCCGTATCTCCAGCAAGCACAAAGATATTGTTTTTAGTTGGGTCCCTGGTCATGTTGACGTACAGGGCAATGAACAGGGAGACTCTGCTGCGCAGTCAGCAGTACATGACCTTACACTTTCATATAGAGGTGTTCCTTTCACGGACTATTTTGCGGTCATTGCTACCCACCTTCGCACCCGTTGGCAACAACGCTGGTCTGACCTGCTAAATAACAGACTTCATTCTATTAAAACGATTATAGGTTTCTGGCCTTCTTGTCACCAATGTCGGGGTTGGGAGACTACACTCTCCCTTCTTCGCATCGGCCACACTCGTCTTACTCACGGGTATCTCATGGAGAGGCTCCCTGCCCTTCTCTGTGAGCATTGTCAGGTTCCAGTGTCTGTTCGACATATTCTGTTGGACTGCCCACTCTATCAATGAGCATGCAGAATTTACCACCAATGGTGTCTTCGCTTTGCGGCCCTTTCTTTATCTTCCCTTCTTGCAGATGGACCCTCCTTTAATCCTGACTCTCTTGTTGACTTTTTTACAGAAACTGACTTACTACACAAACTCTGAAGATTATACCTCTAGCACCTCCCTCAGTCCCTTCTACCTCGATCTCTTGCTACCCCTCTCCCTGCACTATCCTCTGTCCTGCTGCACTCCATACCGTACTAATCATACCTCTCCTCTTACTACCCATTCTCCCTGCATCCTGAAATAACCTGCTGTGCTGATAACCCTTGTGGTTTAGCGCTTCTGTTTGATTATAATAATGATTATAATTGCGAGCAGTATTCGCAGGATTGGGATGAAGGGCTACCCTTTCTACTTTTCACTCTGGGAGAGCGGAGCAAGATGGCACTAAATTCTCAAACGTCGAGTTGATTTATGGCACCATGTGCGTTTCAAATTCAAATTCTTTATTTTGAGTAATATAAAAGGTGGGGGGTACTTATAATTATACATTTTATGAAGTAGATATTACAAGATGGCAATAATATGCCTAGGTATGCCTAGGCTTCAGGCTTTGTGGACCCCTAGCAGTGTTAAAAGATTCCTGGATGGGTAAGAAGGAACCACCTTCCAAGACATGTACTTCTTTTTTGAGGGGACGCATTTCAATATTAAAGAATTTGGCTGGCAGAGAACATGGCCCAAGTGCAGGCGAAAATGAAAGTTTTATGTGACCAGCATACAAAGCCTCGCTTTTCCTCGATATCATGGCCCTTATGATATAGTGCTTAAGAAGAATGAACTATCTGGTGCAAGAACCAGGGAGACATAAAGAGACAGAACTTATCACATTAATAACTTAAGAAGTATAACTTAAGCCTTCTCACTACGACTTTACTGACCACCAAAGCCCAAGCTACAGAGTTGCCAAGTATTGATTCAGAAATTTAAGGGAATTGAGACTCGATAATTCATAAACTTTAAAAAAAGTTAGACGTTTTTCTAGGATCACTTCCCCCATTCATAAATCTCAGATCAAAGACCTGATCTTTAAATATAAAATGATCTTTAGTAATATTCCTAAAATTTGTATGTTAGAGTCCATGATATTGAACTTTACAAGAGCAACCAATAAAACAATCATCTCATAGAGTTTCTCCTGCCAAACACCAAGTAATCGACAGGAAATAGAATTTTTATTAGAACACAATTTGATAGAACGAAATCAGACACCATAGGCTTCTCTGTGCCTGTTGGTCTCCAAACCCGATGGCACGGTTCGGTTATGCATCAATTATCACAAAGCCTGATGGGTTCCCTATACCCTGCATAGACGACCTCATTGATGCTATAGTTGGAGCTACCCTTGTGACCCAATTGGACTTATTGAGGGGATATTATCAAGTACCCCTTAAACCACGAGCACAAGAGATTTCAGGTTTCGTCGTTAAGGATGGATTGTTTACTTATAAAGTTATGCCCTTTGGCCTATGTAATGCCACTTCGAACTTCCAAAGGATTTTGAACACTTTGGTTCAACCGTTAGAAGGGATTGAAGCCTATTTAGACTACCTAGTTGTTTTTAGTTGTGATTAGAAAACTCATAGACAGATTAGAAAATTTGATGAAAGCTCTACAGAAGTATAACTTTACTGTTATTCTGCAAAAGTGTGACTTTGGAAAAGATCAAATTAAATACCTAGGGTTTAAAGCAGGTCAGGGTCAAGTGGCTCCTGATGATTTAAAAGTTAGAGCCATTTTAAATTTTCGGTTCCCCAAGATAGGAAAGCTCTGCAAAGATTTCTGGGCATGGCCACATATTACCAAAATTTTTGTCCAAATTTTGCCCAAGTTCTACTCCACTCATGGAGCTTACTAGCCCTAAAAATAAATTCAAGTGGAATGAGGCATGTAATTTAGCCTTTAAATGTTTAAAATGTTTTCTGTCCTCAGCTCCGGTGTTACGCAGCCCTGATTTCAACATCCCTTTACTTTGCACGTGGGTGCACCGTTTTATTACAACCCTCTAGACAAGGAGATAT
>WNWK01058860.1:0-10336 GCA_009830355.1 Cherax destructor | reverse complement strand
AACATTAAAACAATATTAACACCAACCACAATTTGACCCCAACCATAATGTTAACACCAACCACAATGTTAACACCACCAAATGTTAACACCAACCACAATGTTAACATCATCAACAATGTTAACAACAAGAATGTTAACACCATCAACAATGTTAAAAAACAAGAATGTTAACACCTATGAAGTTAAGAAAATGTTAATATTATAATATACATAACGTTATTAACATTAACAATAATGTTAAGATAATGTTATCATATACAGTAACATCATTAACATTAAATAATAAGCCAATAATAAGCCAATCAGAGTAACTGTTAAAACAACTAAATACTTCGAGAAATTATAGACTAGCTAGCTAGGAGAGTGGTCAAGTGTTGCAAGATGTCACCACCATGAAGATCTGTGTAGTCTGTAGAAAGGGAAAGGGGACGAAAACAGGCCTGGATTGCTTGCAATTTTCGTGTCAATGGTCCCATGGTAATGCAGGGTTTTCAACCAGTGACCACACCTGACATAAACTCAGAGAGATGTTTTTGGGACTGCCCAAACGAGATACACCTGTATGAGGGAATTGCATCTATATTAAAAGACAAGAACACCAATAAAGATCCTTCTTAAAAGACATGTCAACATGGTTTGACAGCTGGGAAAATAAGATGGGGGGTTTTGGGAAGGGCTGTCTTGAACGACAGCCTCCTGAGGGTGCTAGTGTTTCCTAGAGGATAGTTCTCCTGAGGGTGCTAGTGTTGTCCTAGAGGATGTTCTCCTGAGGGTGCTAGTGTTGTCCTGGAGGACAGTGCCCTGAGGGTGCTAGTGTTGTCCTGGAGGACCGTGCTTCTGAAAGTGCTAGTGTTGGAGATGGAACAAAAGGGGATGTTAGCACTAGTGCTGAAGATAGAAAAAGAAACAGGAAAACACGCACCAATAGGGAATACATTAGGGAACACAGTCACAAAAAAAAGGCAAACAAGGCAAACAAAAACCAGGCCTATGCAAATATTATGCATTTGGTATCTGCAGGCATGGAATTTCTGGGAAAACAGATGGGATATGCAACTTTGACCACCCCAGAAAATGCCGTGCCCATATGACAACAGGTAAATGCAACCTCCCTTTCTGTAAGCTTTTCTACCCTGAAATGTGTCACTCATCAGTTCAGGAAAGACAGTGCTATAACTTATATTGCCAGGCACACCACCTAAAGGGTACAAGTCAACAAAGAATATCCAGACCATAGGAAAACCTGGTAGCCAAAGCCACTCCAGAGAGAGAGTTTTTGTTTAGCGCCAGGAAGGAAAAAAAGATGGCAGGAAATGACAGAAATCGTACACAATCTGCAATCATTTCTGGAGTTGAACCACAGTCAATGACCTCCACTCCAGAACAACAGATATTAGTGCCAGGAAAAAAATACGCCCCCCATACCACCAATCCAACGACATTCATCTTTGCAAATATACATGGGTCTAAAGCCAGCAACAAACAACAAGATACCTTACATCCGTGGACTGCTTACAGAGTCAAATACAATGTTTGGCTTTCACAGAGACCCACATAAAGGATCACTTGGACAATGAAATATGGATCCCGGCTACAACCTATACAGATGTGACAGAGTGAACAGGCAAAAGGATGGGGTTGGCCTGTATATCACAGAGTCACTTATATGCTCAGAACTACTAAATGCCTCAAATGATGAGTTGAAGTATTAGCAGAAAGATCGAGAATCAAAACCTGGTCATCGTGGTTGTATACAAACCTCCGGATGCAACATCCTAACAATTCCAGGAACAGCTTCTGAAAATTGACCACTGTCTGGAAAACCTTCCAGCTCCTGCCCCCAACATCTTGCTCCTGGGGGACTTCAACCCAAGGCACCTAAAATGGAGGAATATTGCAAATAATGTGGTAGCAGAGATAACACCAGGAGGCAGCTCAAATGAAAACTAGCACACACACCAGCTCTAAAATCTCTGCACCAAATTCACCTTAAACCAGCAAATAATAGAGCCTGCAAGATTGAAGAATACCCTAGACCTCATCTTCACTAACAATGATGATCTGATACGAAATGTCATCATATCAAAAACAAAATTCTCAGACCACAATATTATAGTGGTCCTGACATGTATGCGGGGAGCCCCAGACCAACAAAATGTGATCAGTCGCGATGGAGCCTTCACCAAATTCAACTTCAATAACAAAAACATAAGGTGGGACCAAGTAAACCAAGTCCTAAATGATATAAACTAGGAAGATAGCCTAAGCAACTCAGATCCTAACCAATGTCTAGAACAAATTAACTCTGTGGCACTTGAGGTTTGCTCAAGACAAATTCCCTTAAGGAAAAGGAGGATAAGATGTAAACTAGAAAGAGAAAGGCGCTCCCTATACAGGCGAAGGAAAATAATAACAGCGGCTACAAGAGGCCAATATATCTGAAATACGTAGGGAGACACTGGTCAGAGAAATAGCAAACATTGAACTAAAACTAAAGGAATCTTACAGAAATCAAGAAATGCGGGAAGAACTAAAAGCCATAAATGAAATTGAATGAAACCCAAAGTATTTCTTTTCTTATGCCAAAACAAAGTCGAGAACAACATCCAGTATTGGGCCCCTACTTAAACGGGAGGGGTCCTACACAGCAAAGAAATGAGTGAGCTACTAAAGTCCCAGTATGACTCAGTTTTTAGCGAGCCGCTAACCAGACTGAAAGTCGAAGACCTAAATTATTTTTTTATGAGAGTGCCACAGAACTTGATGGACGCAAACCTATCTGACATTATCCTGACGCCAAATGACTTCGAAAAGGCGATAAATGACATGACCATGCTCTCCGTCCCAGGCCCAGACTCATGGAACTCTGTGTTCGTCAAGAACTGCAAGAAGCCCCTATCACGTGCTTTTAACATCCTATGGAGAGGGAGCATGGACGGTGGGGTCGTCCCGCAGTTACTAAAAACAACAGACATAGCCCCACTCCACAAAGGGGGCAGTAAAGCATTGGCAAAGAACTACCCACCAATATCGCTAACATCCCATATCATAAAAATCTTTGAAAGTGTTTTAAGAAGCAAGATTGCCACTCATCTAGATACCCATCAATTACACAACCCAGGGCAGCATGGGTTTAGAGCAGGTCGTTCCTGTCTGTCCCAACTACTCGACCACTACGACAGGGTCCCGTATGCTCTACAAGACAAACAGAATGCAGATGTTATATACACAGACTTTGCAAAAGCCTTTGACAAGTGTGACCATGGTGTAATTGCACACAAAATGCGTGATAAATGAATAACAGGAAAAGTTGGCAGATGGATCTATAATTTTCTAACAAATAGAACACAAAGAGTAGTAGTCAACAGAGTAAAGTCTGAGGCTGCTACGGTGAAAAGCTCTGTTCCACAAGGCACAGTACTCGCCATCATCTTGTTCCTCATCCTCATATCGGACATAGACAGGAATATAAACCACAGAGCCGTGTACCCCTTTGCTGATGACACCCGAATCTGCATGACAGTGTCCAGCATTGAAGACACTGCAAGACTCCAAGCAGACATCAACCAAATCTTTAAATGGGCTGCAGAAAACAATATGAGGTTCAATGATGAGAAATTTCAATTACTCCGATATGGAAAACGTGAGGAAATTAAAATTTCATAGGAGTATATAACAAATTCCAACCACACAATAGAGCGAAAAACTAATGTCAAAGACCTGGGAGTGATAATGTCAGAGGATCTCACCTTCAAGGACCATAACACTGTAGCAATCGCATCTGCTAGAAAAATGACAGGATGGATAATGAGAACCTTCAAAACCAGGGATGCCAAGCACATGATGACACTTTTCAGGTCGCTTGTTCTATCTAGGCTGGATTATTGCTGCACACTAACAGCACCTTTCAAGGCAGGTGAAATTGCCGAACTAGAAAATGTGCAGAGAACCTTCACGACACACATAACTGCGATAAACCACCTCAATTACTGGGAACGCTTGAAGTTCCTAAACCTAGAACGCAGGCGAGAGAGATGCATTATTATATACACTTGGAAAATTCTAGAGGGATTAGTACCAAACTTGCACACGAGAGTCACTCCCTAAGAAAGCAAAAGACTCGGCAGACGATGCAACATCCCACCAATGAAAAGCAGGGGTGCCATTAGCACGTTGAGCGGCAACACAATAAGTGTCAGGGGCTAAGACTGTTCAACTGCCTCCCAGCGTACTTAAGGGGGATTACCAATAGACCCCTGGCTGTCTTCAAGCAGGCACTGGACAGGCACGTAAAGTCAGTGCCTGACCAGCCGGGCTGTGGTTCGTACGTCGGCCTGCGTGCTGCCAGCAGTAACGGGGCGTTGACCCCGGAACTCTCTCAGGTAAACTCCAGGTAAACAATAATGTTAAGATAATGTTATCATATACAGTAACATTATTAACATTACAATAATGTTAAGATAATGTTATCATATACAGTAACATTATTAACATTACAATAATGTTAAGATAATGTTATCATATACAGCAACATTATTAACATTATAATAATGTTAAGATAATGTTATCATATACAGTAACATTATTAACAATAACAACAACTCACCGATGTTGTAGACGTTGCAGCAGCATGTCAGAAGTGTTGGTGGTGTCAGCATGACGGTAGTGGTGGTGCAGTAGCAGGCCTGTACAGTGGTGGTGGGTGAGGGCAGCCAGCAGGTCAGGCAGGTCACCAGGGTCACCATCAATATTAATTACCACCTTGCAGGAGCTGAGGTGTGGCAGGAGAGCAGCGCAGCTTCTCACACGTCCATCACGTACGTGAATTGTTTCTTCAGTATTGAAGAAGTTAGGTATTTGTTTGACAATTACTGGAGACATGTTAGTGTTGTCAAGGAGGTCGAGCCACTGGTTGTTGTCTCTCATACCAGACTCTTTTAGGAGATGAACCACTTCCCGTGCAGGTGTCTCAGGTACCTGGTCTAGTACCAGGTGCAGCAGCCCAGCCACATGTATCAGAACATTCTGGTATTTGTTCATGTCTACCACACCTGACCCGATACTCTCTTCTAACACTCCCTTGATACCAAGTGTAGCTGTGACAGGTGTAGCTGAGGCAGGTGTAGCTGAGGCTGATGTAGGCGGAGAATTTTGTTGTTTTTATCAAGATTGCTGACAATATAGAGAGCAGCGAAGTAGTCTTGTATTCCCTTGTGAGGAGCTGAGTACCTCTCCTTGATCCCAACACCGTCCATGTTGGTCTTAAACAAAGGAACGCTGACATCACTTCTGTATAAGGTAAACACAATTCATCACATGTGTTCATCAGTTTATCTACAGTTTCTTCCTCAAGGTTTAACTCATCATGTGAAAGACTTACTAGTACTGTCTTGTATATTGCTATCAAAATATTGTTAATGTTTACCTTTAATTTCCTGTCATCCATATTGTTTGTAGCTTGATGGTTGGTCAGTCTCTATCAACTTGTGTTTACACAGTTGATGAATATTATAATAGAGCTGCGTCTGAGTGACAGATGTTAAGTTTAGCTGGTCAGGGTCGTGGTCCCAGAGGTATATCATGAGAATCAAATTCATTGGTAGTCTTAAGTGTTCATGAAGTCCTTTCAACTTTATCACCTTATTTTCCAGTTCTTCAGTGTTTCTGTTATTCCTTGTTTGTTTGGTTATCTCTTGGTGGTTCAGATGCACGAATTGTACTATATTTTCCCTAGATATACCATGCAGTGTTGCATGTTGAACAGTATACTCTGCAGGGATTGTTCTCCTAAAGTTCTCAACTTTTTCTGGTCGTGAAGTGCACAGAAAAGCAATATTAGAACAGTACTTAAATTCTTGCAATAGACTCTGGACAAGTGTTCTAGAACTGTCATTGTCTTCATCAAGACCGTCAATTATAATTAAGATCTTGCAAAGCTTCATCAGTTGCGGAAGAATTTCTTTGAATTTTAAGGCTACTTCTGGCATCAGTCTGTCCAGGAGTTGCTGGTAGCAGGTCATTGTTGGGTCCCGGCACTGTACCCAAAGTAGCAGCTCGTAATTATCTAAGTCACTAATATTACCTTGACCACCCTGAGTCCATTCATCTATTACTAACTTCACTAGAGTAGTCTTGCCACTGCCAGCCAGACCTTCAAGCAATATTATATGTGGGTGAGTAGATGTACCTTGTTGTTGTGAGCCAGTGCTTGTAGATGATGGTACTGCTGTAGTCTGGTACTGTTGTTGTGAGACAGTGCCTGTAGATGATGGTACTGATCTAGTCTGAACAATTTTAAGAAGGTGTTGATAACTTACATGTTCATCTTGACCTCCACGTTGTCCATGTTTGACCTCAATATCTACAAAGATTTTGTCTACTTTAAGTTTGAAGTCACTAGTGATGCAAGACACTGGGTTGACATAGCTGATACTCTGGAAGATCTTCTTAAGTTTGTCACGACTGTCATTGATCATAAGATGTTTGAGCTTGTCACTACAATACATCAGTATGTCTTTCTCTCCAAGAATCTCATTCATAATGTGGTCCAGGTTATCATTCATCTGATGGATCTCCTTGTTTACTTCAGCCTCGTCTCTCCCATACTTCTCTCCAAATGTCTTAAGACAACCAGTTAACAACTGCCGAAGTTCACTTATATTTTCATAATAATCTTTATCAGTAACTGCAAGTTGACCATGAAGAACTTTGTTCCTCATGTCCCTTATTGAAGTAACGTAGTTCTTCCATTGTTGATCATTGACTGGAGGTACATGCTTACAGGCGAGTATGATGCTACGACACAGCAGTGTCACATCAAACTCTGATCCATCTGGACTCTTGTTAATCATCTCTTTTTGGGTTTTGTCAAAGGTTCTTAATGTTACTGGAACATTTTTTTTTTTTAAGTAATCGTCCAGTTTCATATTAGTAGGTTTGTCTGGGGTTCCCCAGAGGAACGTCTTATACAAGACATTTCTGGCACAGATCTTAACAACCTTGACAAGTCTACATCCATTAAACACTTGTATATTATCCATAGTGAATTATGACACATATACTGTGATGTAAGCAACTTGATGGACACCCAGCTGTTGTTGTTGTTCCTGCTTGTTAACAGTACCACAAGAAGTGACGGTCATTACTGACTCACTTCTCTTCCTTCATCTGAAAAAAAATAATATAAATTATAATAATAATATTACAAGCGTCAGACTGTAACATGTATAATATTACAAGTGTCAGACTGTAACATGTATAATATTACAAGTGTCAGACTGTAACATGTATAATATTACAAGTGACACACTGTAACATGTATAATATTACAAGTGTCAGACTGTAACATGTATAATATTACAAGTGACAGAATGTAACATGTATAATATTACAAGTGTCAGACTGTAACATGTATAATATTACAAGTGACAGACTGTAACATGTATAATATTACAAGTGTCACACTGTATCATGTATAATATTACAAGTGTCAGACTGTAACATGTATAATATTACAAGTGTCAGACTGTAACATGTATAATATTACAAGTGTCAGACTGTAACATGTATAATATTACAAGTGACAGACTGTAACATGTATAATATTACAAGTGACAGACTGTAACATGTATAATATTACAAGTGTCAGACTGTAACATGTATAATATTTCAAGTGTCAGACTGTAACATGTATAATATTACAAGTGTCAGACTGTAACATGTATAATATTACAAGTGTCAGACTATAACATGTATAATATTACAAGTGTCAGACTGTAACATGTATAATATTACAAGTGTCAGACTGTAACATGTATAATATTACAAGTGTCAGACTGTAACATGTATAATATTACTTTTATAATATTACTAAGATCACTATAAGAAAGATGACTGAAGAACACTAATATGGATATCAATAACAGCTAAGAACACTTCAACTTTGTTCACTAACATCAAAAATATTAAACAACACTGTAAATCTTACTATATCATACACCAGAATATCACACCTACGATCCTCCAGATGAATATCACACCTACGATCATCCACGTGGTGGGGTTGATATGGGTCAGTGTAGTGGTGATGGTTGACTAGTGATGGTGGTGGGGTTGATATGGGTCAGTGTAGTGGCGATGGTTGACTAGTGATGGTGGTGGGGTTGATATGGGTCAGTGTAGTGGCGATAGTTGACTAGTGATGGTTGTGGGGTTGATATGGGTCAGTGTAGTGGCGATGGTTGACTAGTGATGGTGGTGGGGTTGATATGGGTCAGTGTAGTGGCGATGGTTGACTAGTGAAGGTGGTGGGGTTGATGTAATAGTGGTGAGGTGCAGGGTAGGTAGATGATGTAGTGGTGGTGAGGTGAAGGGTAGATAGATGATGTAGTGGTGGTGAGGTGCAGGTAGGAGATGATGTAGTGGTAGTGAGGCAGGGCAGGTAGATGATGTACTGGTGGTGAGGTGCAGGGCAGGTAGATGATGTAGTGGTGGTGAGGTGCAGGCTAGGCAGATGATGGTGGTGGTGAGGTGCAGGGTAGGCAGATGATGTAGTGGGGTGAGGTGCAGGGTAGGTAGATGATGCACTGGTGGTGAGGGCAGGGTAGGCAGATGATGTAGTGGTGGTGAGGTGCAGGGAGGTAGATGATGCAGTGGTGAGGTGCAGGGTAGGTAGATGAGAGGGTGGTGAGGTGCAGGGTAGGAGATGATGAGTGGTGGTGAGGTGCAGGGAGGAGATGATGTAGTGCTGGTGGGGTGCAGGAGAGGAGATTGGGTAGTGGTGATGAGGTGCAGGATATTGAGATAGGGTAGTAGTGGTGAGGTAAAGGTTTAGGAGATGGGGTAGAGGGGGTTAGGTGTAGAGTAGGGCGATGGGGTGGATGGGGTGAGGTGTTTGGTATGGATGTGGGGTAGTAGCGGTGAGGTGAAGGGTAGAAAGACGTGGTGGTTGTGAAAGGTGCAAGGTAGGAGATGGGGTAGTAGGGGTGAGGTGTGGGTAGGAAGATGGGGAAGAGGTCAGGAAGGGAAATAGGGTAGTGGGGAGATGGGGCAGTGGGGGTGAGGTGCATGTTAGGGAGATTGGGTAGTGAGGGTGGGGCGGAGGATTGTGGGTGAGGTGGAAGGTAGGAGATGGGGTAGAGGGAGTGAGGTGCAGTGTTGGGAGCTGGGGTTGTGGGGTGTTTCAAGGCGAGAGATGGGTTAGTGATGGTGAGGTGCAGGGTATTGAGATGGGGAGTGGAGGGAGGTGCTGGGAATGAAATTGGGTAGTGGTGGTGATGAGCAAGGTAGGGAGATGGGGCAGTGGGGGGGAGGTGCAGAGTAGGGAGAAGAGGTAGTGGGTTAGAGGTGCAGAGTTGGGAGATGTGGTAGTGGGGGTGAGGTTCAGAGTTGGGAGATGTGGTAGTGGTGGTGATGAACAAGGTAGGGAGCTGTAGTAGTGGGGGTGAGGTTCAGAGTTGGGAGATGTGGTAGTGGGGTGAGGTTCAGAGTTGGGAGATGGGGAGTGGTGGTGAGGGAACAAGGTAGGGAGCTGTAGTAGTGGGGGTGAGGTTCAGAGTTGAGAGATGTGGTAGTGGGGTGAGGGCAGAGTTGGGAGATGTGGTAGTGGTGTAACACTACCTTGAGGAACACTACCCTTGGTGGAATACTACTCTGGAGGAACACTACCCTGGAGGAACACTACCCTGGAGGAACACTACCCTGGTGGAACACTGCCCTGGAGGAACACTTCCTTGGAGGAACACTAATCTGGAGGAATACTACCCTGGTGGAACACAGCCCTAGTGGAACACTACCTTCGATTAACACTACCATTGGTGGAACTCTACCCTACAGGAACACTACCATGAAGGAACACTACCCTGGTGGAACACTGCCCTGGAGGAACACTACATTAGAGGAACACTACCCTGAATGAAAACTATCCTGGTGGAACACTGCCCTGGAGGAACACTACACTTGATGTTCACTACTCTGGAAGAACACTACCTGGAGGAACAGTCGCTGGTGGAACACTGCCGTTGTGGAACTCTACCATAGAGGAACACTACCCGGGAGTAACACTACCCTTGGTGGAACTCTACACTACAGGAACACTATCATGGAGGAACACTACCATAGTGGAACACTGCCCTGGAGGGAACACTACCCTGAATGAACACTACTCTGGTGGAACACTACACTGGATGTTCATTACCCAGGAGGAACACTACCCTGGAGAAAAATACCTGGTGGAACTCTACCATGGAGGAACATTACTCTGGAGGTACAATACCCTGGAGGAACACTAATCTGGTGGGTACTACTATGGTGGAACACTCTCTGGTGGAACACTT
>WNWK01058859.1:0-10337 GCA_009830355.1 Cherax destructor | reverse complement strand
AAGAAAGACTACTTGAATGAGTTATAGCATCTCTTGCTGATGCAAAAGCAATTGCAGAAAGCCGTTTCTGTTGCTAATGTATTCACTAGAGTCCCGGCTGTTGTCCCTTGTGTTCCAGATAGTGATCTTTCCAGTTGACAGTAATTCCTTTGCAGAGTAAAGTGTTGTGTGTTGAGTAATTATTACCTGCAGTAGAAGATAGTGAGAGCCATCTCCTTTGCTCATACTTTGTGTTATTGAGCTAACTATTTCAGCCGGGGAGAGATCCATCCACTCCACCGAGCCTGTTCATTCCTTCAGTAGGAAAGTAACCATAAGTTAATCAACTCCACCGAGCTTGTTCATTCCTTCAGTAGGAAAGTGATCATAAGTCGTGAGCTAAAGATAGAAAATTAGAAAATCCAGTTTAGAACTGAAGTTATTGACTGTGTTTTGTTATCAGATTTCCAGTATCTAGTAAGATTTTTGTGTGTTCAAGTTCTCTCCGAGTTCTGAGTTTTAACAGTATAACCCATGTGCGCTGAGTTTATCTTTTCTGTTAAAACTTCTTCCCTGTAAATATTTATTCTTCCTCAGAAGCCGTTGAGTGCATGAATACAGATTGATCGATCAAATATCAAATTGTAATACATATATAATGCATTATCTCTAGATCCATTTACTTTCTCTTTGAACCATTAACTCGAGAAGTGTGATAGTAAGATTAATTCTGATTAGTTCTAAGTTATAATGTGTTTGCTATTGTATAGATTCACCCAGTGCCACCTGTCTGTTCAGCCTATAGAGTTGTCTAGTATGCTGAGACGTCATACGTAACATGGCCGAGCTGTCGTGTCAGTATCATATATACACTTGTGTAGTGTATTAGAGTCTTCCTAGCTTTACATAGCCGGTCCCTTTGCGTGTGACGTCAGACGCTTGTGTGCATGTGTATGCCCAGAGACAGGCGTCGGCCTCACTTCGCCATAGACCTACAACTGGACAGGAGGTACTGGGGTAGTATTCCTCTCACGTAATATATCTACTCCACCATCCATCCGTGAGTTTACTTCATACCCATATTTATCTCTCCCAATACCCACACAACATGTGGACGACTACATTGGGTGTGGACGACTACATTGGGTGTGTGGACGACTACATTGGGTGTGTGGACGACTACATTGGGTGTGTGGACGACTACATTGGGTGTGTGGACGACTACATTGGGTGTGTGGACGACTACATTGGGTGTGTGAACGACTACATTGGGTGTGTGGACGACTACATTGGGTGTGTGGACGACTACATTGGGTGTGTGGACGACTACATTGGGTGTGTGGACGACTACATTGGGTGTGTGGACGACTACATCGGGTGTGGTCGACTACTGCGGGTGTGTGGACGACTACATTGGGTGTGTAATGGACTACTGCGGGTGTGTGGACGACTACATCGGGTGTGTGGTGGAATACAGTAGGTGTGTGAACTACAGCAGGTGTGTGAACGATTACAGCAGGTGTGTGGACGATTACAGCGGGTGTGGGGACGACTACATCGGGTGTGTAGTGGAATACAGTGGGTGTGTGGACTACAGTGGGTGTGTGGACTACAGTGGGTGTGTGGACGACTACAGTAGGTGTGTGAACGACTACATTGTGTGTGGTGGAATACAGCAGGTGTGAGGACGACTACAGTAGGTGTGTGGGCGACTACTGTGGTGTGTGGTAGACTACAGCAGGTGTGTGGACTCCAATGGAAACAAGTCTCACTTGAATTTTTTGTTATCTCAGGATCTCTACACATATGCTATGTATGATAATTTATGTAACTGTATTTGTGTTAACCTGAATAAGCTTACTAAACTACAGCGGGTGTGGTGGACTACAGCAGGTGTGTGGACGACTACAGCGGGTGTGCGGACGACTACAGCGGTTGTGTGGACGACTACAGCGGGTGTGTAGTGGACTACAGCAGGTGTGTGGACGACTACATCGGGTGTGTGGTGGAATACAGTGGGTGTGTGGCGGACTACAGTAGGCGTGTGGCGGACTACAGCGGGTGTGTGGCGGACTACAGCGGGTGTGTGGCGGACTACAGCGGGTGTGTGGCGGACTACAGCGGGTGTGTGGCGGACTACAGCGGGTGTGTGGCGGACTACAGCGGGTGTGGCGGACTACAGCGGGTGTGGCGGACTACAGCGGGTGTGTGGTGGACTACAGCGGGTGTGGACGACTACATCGGGTGTGTGGTGGAATACAGCGGGTGTGCGCTGGACTACAGTAGGTGTGGTGGACTACTGCGGGTGTGTGCACTACAGCGGGTGTGGTGGGATACAACAGAAGTGTGGTGGGATACAACAGGAGTGTGGTGGGATACAACAGGTGTGTGGTGGGATACAACAGGTGTGTGGTGGGATACAATAGATGTGTGGTGGAATACAGCAGGTGTAGTGGTATACAGCAGGTGTTAGTCTAACTTCAATTCAATATATATATATATATATATATATATATATATATATATATATATATATATATATATATATATATATATATA
Source organism: Cherax destructor (assembly GCA_009830355.1). Taxonomy (NCBI): domain Eukaryota; kingdom Metazoa; phylum Arthropoda; class Malacostraca; order Decapoda; family Parastacidae; genus Cherax; species Cherax destructor. The sequence continues at coordinate 7,799 of WNWK01058859.1, read as the reverse complement.
TATATATATATATATATATATAAAATATATATATATATATATATATATATATATATATATATATGTCGTGCCGATTAGGTAAATCTGGTCAATTAGCAAGAACTCATCTAAAATTAAGTCCTTTCTAAAAATTTCTCCTATACGTTTAAAGATATATTTTTTCATTTATGTTAATGTAAAATTTTATAATTTTGTACCAAGAAAACTTTGAAAACTTACCTAACCTTATTACAACAAGCGCAATTTAATTTAGCCTAACCCAACTAAATATATTTTAGATACGTTAACTTAATTTAATAATAAACAAACACAATGAAATATATTTTCGTTATGTTCAAAATGATTGATGAAATTATTGCATACACAAATTTTCACTTGTCTTTAATGGAAGGTGAGCGTTGCTATTTAAGCCAAATATCAAGTTTTACCTAATCGTTGACATATATATATATATATATATATATATTATATATATATTTATATATATTATATATATATTATATATATAATATATATGGTGGGTGTGTTTACCTGATTAAAGTCAGTATTCATAAAGTGGTAAATTTATATATCTATATATATATATATATATATATATATATATTCTCTTTTTATTAATATCTTGAAGTTCAGGTTCTCTCATTCCCCTTTCACACAACACTTCAACTTTTCAGCTGGGTTAAAAAGATTTTCTGGTCATATTTTGGAAGCACAAGGTTGATGCTACTCTCACAATACGTTTTCTAGTCTTTATTTTGCTGATGCTCTCTAGCGTTCAGACAGGCACGGTGTCTGCACTCTTTGTTCAGTCAGGCTCGGTGTCTGCACTCTTTGTTCAGTCAGGCACGGTGTCTGCACTCTTTGTTCAGTCAGGCACGGTGTCTGCACTCTTTGTTCAGTCAGGCACGGTGTCTGCACTCTTTGTTCAGTCAGGCACGGTGTCTGCACTCTTGTTCAGTCAGGCACGGTGTCTGCACTCTTGTTCAGTCAGGCACGGTGTCTGCACTCTTTGTTCAGTCAGGCACGGTGTCTGCACTCTTTGTTCAGTCAGGCACGGTGTCTGCACTCTTTGTTCAGTCAGGCACGGTGTCTGCACTCTTGTTCAGTCAGGCACGGTGTCTGCACTCTTTGTTCAGTCAGGCACGGTGTCTGCACTCTTTGTTCAGTCAGGCACGGTGTCTGCACTCTTTGTTCAGTCAGGCACGGTGTCTGCACTCTTGTTCAGTCAGGCACGGTGTCTGCAATTTGTTCAGTCAGGCACGCTGTCTGCACTCTTTGTTCAGTCAGGCACGCTGTCTGCACTCTTTGTTCAGTCAGGCACGGTGTCTGCACTCTTGTTCAGTCAGGCACGGTGTCTGCACTCTTTGTTCAGTCAGGCACGGTGTCTGCACTCTCTGTTCAGTCAGGCACGCTGTCTGCACTCTCTGTTCAGTCAGGCACGCTGTCTGCACTCTTTGTTCAGTCAGGCACGGTGTCTGCACTCTTGTTCAGTCAGGCACGGTGTCTGCACTCTTGTTCAGTCAGGCACGGTGTCTGCACTCTTGTTCAGTCAGGCACGCTGTCTGCACACTTTGTTCAGTCAGGCACGCTGTCTGCACTCTTTGTTCAGTCAGGCACGGTGTCTGCACTCTTGTTCAGTCAGGCACGGTGTCTGCACTCTTTGTTCAGTCAGGCACGCTGTCTGCACTCTTTGTTCAGTCAGGCACGGTGTCTGCACTCTTGTTCAGTCAGGCACGCTGTCTGCACTCTTTGTTCAGTCAGGCACGCTGTCTGCACTCTTTGTTCAGTCAGGCACGGTGTCTGCACTCTTGTTCAGTCAGGCACGCTGTCTGCACTCTTTGTTCAGTCAGGCACGCTGTCTGCACTCTTGTTCAGTCAGGCACGCTGTCTGCACTCTTGTTCAGTCAGGCACGCTGTCTGCACTCTTGTTCAGTCAGGCACGCTGTCTGCACTCTTGTTCAGTCAGGCACGCTGTCTGCACTCTTTGTTAAGTCAGGCACTTGCTGCTCTTGTTCCGTCACACTTGCTGCTCTTGTTCCGTCACACTTGCTGCTCTTGTTCCGTCACATTTGCTGCTCTTGTTCCGTCACACTTGCTGCTCTTGTTCAGTCACACTTGCTGCTCTTGTTCCGTCACACTTGCTGCCCTTGTTCAGTCACACTTGCTGCTCTTGTTCCGTCACACTTGCCTTTGTTCCGTCACACTTGCTGCCCTTGTTCCGTCACACTTGCCTTTGTTCCGTCACACTTGCTGCCCTTGTTCCGTCACACTTGCCTTTGTTCCGTCACACTTGCACTTGTTCCAGTCCACACTCCTTGTTCCGTCACATTGCCTTGTTCCGTCACACTTGCCCTTGTTCCGTCACACTTGCCCTTGTTCCGTCACACTTGCCCTTGTTCCGTCACACTTGCCCTTGTTCCGTCACACTTGCTGCCCTTGTTCCGTCACACTTGCCTTTGTTCCGTCACACTTGCCCTTGTTCCGTCACACTTGCCCTTGTTCCGTCACACTTGCCCTTGTTCCGTCACACTTGCCCTTGTTCCGTCACACTTGCCCTTGTTCCGTCACACTTGCCCTTGTTCCGTCACACTTGCCCTTGTTCCGTCACACTTTCTGCCCTTGTTCCGTCACACTTGCCCTTGTTCCGTCACACTTGCCCTTGTTCACTCAGTTATAACAACCTACAAAAAGTCACTGGAGAAAAAAGTGAGTTTTCTTGTATACATTTTTTTATCGGTTTCTTCCAACTTTATTTTGATATCTTAATATAAAAAAACTGTTTCCTCTTTATTGCTGCTTCTTGTTCATTAAATAATCAGATAATTTTAGGCATTTATCTGATAAAATTATCACACAGTTGGAACCCAAACTTTATTTCCTTAATCAAGAGTTCGAAATTGGATCGCGATATTTTCGCTCGTTTTCTGTTTACAATGAGTCGAGTGGCAGTTGTGAATGTTGGTACAATGAGTCGAGTGGCAGTTGTGAATGTTGGTACGATGAGTCGAGTGGCAGTTGTGAATGTTGGTACAATGAGTCGAGTGGCAGTTGTGAATGTTGGTACGATGAGTCGAGTGGCAGTTGTGAATGTTGGTACAATGAGTCGAGTGGCAGTTGTGAATGTTGGTACAATGAGTCGAGTGGCAGTTGTGAATGTTGGTACAATGAGTCGAGTGGCAGTTGTGAATGTTGGTACAATGAGTCGAGTGGCAGTTGTGAATGTTGGTACAATGAGTCGAGTGGCAGTTGTGAATGTTGGTACAATGAGTCAGTGGCAGTTGTGAATGTTGGTACAATGAGTCGAGTGGCAGTTGTGAATGTTGGTACAATGAGTCGAGTGGCAGTTGTGAATGTTGGTACAATGAGTCGAGTGGCAGTTGTGAATGTTGGTACGATGAGTTTGAGTGGCAGTTGTGAATGTTGGTACGATGAGTCGAGTGGCAGTTGTGAATGTTGGTACGATGAGTCGAGTGGCAGTTGTGAATGTTGGTACGATGAGTCGAGTGGCAGTTGTGAATGTTGGTACGATGAGTCGAGTGGCAGTTGTGAATGTTGGTACGATGAGTCGAGTGGCAGTTGTGAATGTTGGTACTATGAGTCGAGTGGCAGTTGTGAATGTTGGTACGATGAGTCGAGTGGCAGTTGTGAATGTTGGTACAATGAGTCGAGTGGCAGTTGTGAATGTTGGTACGATGAGTCGAGTGGCAGTTGTGAATGTTGGTACGATGAGTCGAGTGGCAGTTGTGAATGTTGGTACGATGAGTCGAGTGGCAGTTGTGAATGTTGGTACGATGAGTCGAGTGGCAGTTGTGAATGTTGGTACAATGAGTCGAGTGGCAGTTGTGAATGTTGGTACGATGAGTTTGAGTGGCAGTTGTGAATGTTGGTACGATGAGTTTGGCAGTTGTGAATGTTGATACGATGAGTCTGGCAGTTGTGAATGTTGGTACGATGAGTCTGGCAGTTGTGAATGTTGGTACAATGAGTCGAGTGGCAGTTGTGAATGTTGGTACGATGAGTCGAGTGGCAGTTGTGAATGTTGGTATGATGAGTCGAGTGGCAGTTGTGAATGTTGGTACAATGAGTCGAGTGGCAGTTGTGAATGTTGGTATGATGAGTCGAGTGGCAGTTGTGAATGTTGGTATGATGAGTCGAGTGGCAGTTGTGAATGTTGGTACAATGAGTCGAGTGGCAGTTGTGAATGTTGGTACAATGAGTCGAGTGGCAGTTGTGAATGTTGGTACGATGAGTTTGAGTGGCAGTTGTGAATGTTGGTACGATGAGTTTGAGTGGCAGTTGTGAATGTTGGTACAATGAGTCGAGTGGCAGTTGTGAATGTTGGTACGATGAGTTTGAGTGGCAGTTGTGAATGTTGGTACGATGAGTTTGGCAGTTGTGAATGTTGATACGATGAGTTTGGCAGTTGTGAATGTTGGTACGATGAGTCTGGCAGTTGTGAATGTTGATACGATGAGTTTGGCAGTTGTGAATGTTGGTACGATGAGTTTGAGTGGCAGTTGTGAATGTTGGTACGATGAGTTGGAGTGGCAGTTGTGAATGTTGGTACTATAAGCATAATGAGTGGGGTTTAGAGTGGCCGTTGTGGGTCTGGAGTGAGGAACGTTCAGATGTGAGGTGATGAGGGGGTGATCTGAGGTGAGGAGCATGTTGCACTCACCAGAGTTGTATTTTCTTGCCACTTTGTTTTGCAGTTTATCATAGTATTTACACAGCAGCTTGTAGTTATTACTGCCTCACTCTTCAGTCTAATTTGTAGAACTGATTCAAAACATTACTGTCCCAAGTTTGAGACAATGTCAATGATTCTCTTGTATATACAAGATAGTGTGTGTGTGTGTGTGTGTGTGTACATATCTAACTGTACTCTTCTGTTTGAAATTACAGGGGTCGATTCTCAGCTCCTGGTCCTACCTCCTAACTTGCTGCTTGCAGGATGTATTCCATGTGGACCCTGTCGTATCTGTCCCTGAAACTACGTACTTATCCTCCACTCCGTCGTCAAAGCCATTCCACTTACCGACTATGAAGCTGAAGAAATACTTCCTGACAGATGTTAAAAGTGCATGGAATATGTAGTAAGTTACTAAATGCTGTAGAGATTTTTTATGAGGATAGTGAGGCTCAGGTTAGTGTGTGTAAGAGAGAGAGAGGGAGATTACTTCCCAGTAAAAGTAGGTCTTAGACAGGGATGTGTAATGTCACCATGGTTGTTTAACATATAGATGAGGTTGCAAAAAACGTAAATGAATGGGTGTTGAGGAGAGAGGTGGGATTAAATTATGAGGACTCGAACAAAGTGTGAGTTGGCACAGTTACTTTTTGCTGATACTGTGCTTTTGGGAGATTCTGAAGAGAAGTTGCAAAAGTTAGTGGGCTAGTTTTGGAGGGCGTGTAAAGGAAGAAAGTTGAAAGTGAACATAAATAAGAGTAAGGTGATGAGGGTATCAAACGAGTTGGGTAATGAAAGATTGGATTGCAGGGAGTATGGAGGAAGTGACTGTGTTTAGATATTTGGGAGTAAATTTATCAGCAGATGTGTCTATAAAAGCCGAGGTGAATCATAGAATTGATGAGGAGGGGGGAAGGTGAGTGGTGCACTGAGGAGTCTGTGGAGACAAAGAACATGATCCATGGAAGCAAAGAGGGGAATATAATGAGAGTATAGTTATACAAACGCTCTTATGAGTGTGAAGCATGGGTGGTGAATGTTGCAACAAGGAGAAGGCTGGAGGCAGTGGTGATGTCATGTCTGAGGGCAACGTGTGGTGTGAATTTAATGCAGAGAATCCATAGTTTGGGGATTAGGAGGTGCTGGATTACTAAAAGTATTATCCAGAGGGCAGAGGGGTTGTTGAGGTGGTTTGGACATTTAGAGGATGGAACAAAATAGAATGAATTGGAGAGCATATAAATCGGTAGTGGAAAGCAGAGTAGGGGTCGGCCTAGGAATTATTATTATTATAATCAAATAGAAGCGCTAAACAACAGGGGTTATACAGTGCTGCAGGTTATTGCAGGATGCAGGGAGAAAGGGTTGTAAGAGGGAGATGGATGATTAGTAGGGTATGGAGTGCAGCAAGACAGTGGATAGTGCAGGGAAAGAGGGTAGGAAGAGATCGAGGTAGAAAGGACTGAGGGAGGTGCTAGAAGTATAATCTTCAGAGTTTGTGTAGTAAGTCAGTTTGTCAAAAAGTCAACGAGAGAGTAGGATTAAAGGAGGGTCCATCTGCAAGAAGGGAAGGTAAAGAAAGGGCAGCAGAGCGAAGATGACTGATGTAAATTCTGCGTGCTCATTGATAGATTGGGCAGTCCAACAGAATATGGCGAACAGATACTGGAACCTGACAATGCTCACAGAGACTCCCAACCTCGACATTGGTGACAAGAAGGCCAGAAACCTATACTCGGTTTAATAGAATGAAGTTTGTTATTTAGTAGGTCAGACCAGTGTTGTTACCAACGGGTGCGAAGGTGGGTAGCAATGACTGCAAAATAGTCCGTGAATGGAACACCTCTATATGAAACTGGAAGGTCATGTACTTCTGACCGCGCAGCAGTGTCTGCCTGTTCATTGCCCTGTACGTCATCATGACCAGGGACCCAGCAAAAACCAATATCTTTGTGTTTGCTAGAGATACGACGTAACCAAAGTTGGATACGAAGAACTAGGGGGCAAGGTGTATCAAATTTTTTCAGATAGCCTGTAAAGCACTAAGGGAGTCTGAAACGACCACAAATGGTGACACAGGCATAGATGCAATACGGATAAGTGCCACAAGAATGGCATACAATTCAGCCGTAAATATGCTAGCCGAGGATAATAGATGCCCTCGCACGACACTGTCCGGAAACACTGCTGCGAATCCGATGCCATCTGATGACTTAGAACCATCGGTGTACACTGCGATGGTATGGGAATGAGAATGGAAGTGATCTAGAAAAAGAGAGCGAGAAGCCGCCGTAGGTAGTTGGGCTTTGGCGCAAGGCAGAGGAAAAGAACAGACACGGACAGCAGGAACTTCCCAAGGGTGTAGGGGAAAGGGAGATGCCACGTGAACATAGAAAGGAGGTAGCTGAAGGGAAGACAAGACCGAATGTAGACAAAGAGTAAAGGGACGAAGTAAACAGGGTCGATGAACAAATAAAGAGCATCTACTAACATCTGTGACAAGCCTATACATGGAAGGATTGCGGAGGTCATGAGAGCGAACATAATAGCGAAGGCAATGTGCATGACGACGATCGGACAAGGATGGAATGTTCGCTTCTACATAGAGGCTCTCAACCGGGGAAGAACGAAATGCACCAAGGCATAAACGCAATCCCTAGGGCTGAGTGCAGGCAAAGGAGAGTTCTACGATCAGCCCCCCATGAAAGATGTGTTAGGGTTTTAAGGAGGTTCAGCCAGCTATGACAAGTCGCCTTCAGAGAGGTAATGTGAGGTTTCCAGGACAATAGACGGTCAAACAGGAGGCCGAGAAACCTGACTGTCACGTTCTGGGATACACAAGCCATATAGGTACAATGGATGATCAGAGACCACTGAACTTCTAGTAAACGTAATTTGACGAGTTTTGCCACTAGAAAATTTAAACCCATGAGTGGTGGCCCAATCGGAAACATGCTGGAGGGAAACTGCAATGAGGTGACAGTCAACACCCGCACAAGCTAGAGCAAAGTCATCAACATAAAGGGATGACCAAATATTGGATGGGAGAACAGATGCCAGATTATTTATAGCAAGGAGAAAGTGTTGTGCTCAGAACACATTCCTGGGG
>WNWK01058858.1:0-10337 GCA_009830355.1 Cherax destructor | reverse complement strand
TCTTTTATTTACTGAAATTATTTTTATTTTGAAATTGCCATCTCTGGGATGCCCTTTTCCCCCGAAAGAAAAAAAAATTTTTTGGGGGATAAAATCACAGTGGCAAGGGGGTGAGGGGGAAAATTTGTGGATTAAGAAAGGGGAGAAGATTAAAAATAATATATGCGATTAATGGAGCGATCAAGTCACTTGCTTATGTTCCCCCCCAAATTCTGGATGACGGTTACCTATGCATGGTTACTATATAAATAACTTGAATACTAAACGAGACATCTAAGTCTGAACGGGTGAACTTGTTAAAGGCTGGAGCGGCTGTGAGGACCATCCTCCAACATTTTCAGCGATGAAAAAAACCCTAACGCTACATTTGCCCAAGTAAGTGGATGAAAATGTAGATGGATCGCATTTGGTGGTCATTACAAATTTTACAGCTACAGTAGGTAATATGTTTTTGTAAGTAAATTTTTTAAGATGGCACACCGAATAGACAGTGCTTTAGACTGTCGTCTGTCAGATTATCGATTCGAAGTTTCAAAAAAACAAACTAAACAGCTCAGTGGCCACTTTTGGGGGGCACCCTTCGAGTACGGGGGAGGCCCTCCCCTTTGCTCCAAGAACAACCTGAATTCTTAGTTGTATGAATTCAACAAGGTGTTGGAAATATTTCTGTGAATCTCCGGTTCCACCATATTCCAAAAGGGTTTTCGCCAAATTCTGAGCCTTCCCCTTTAAGGTTCGACGTGTTGTACATTCAGAGATGCTCTTCTTCCCAATGTTGTAACGTATGGTTATTTGAACTGCTAAATGTTTAGTGTTTTTTACACAAATCTCTGTAAATTCTTTCGGCTGTTGTAGTGAAAATCCCAGATCAGTAGTTTCCGAGATACTCCAGCCACCCCGTATGGCGCTAACAATCATTCCCGGGGTTTGACTACTGTATTCCCCTTTCCACCCACTATATGCTATGTTTGCTGCAGGCATTTTCTGTCTGGATCCCAAAACAATCTTTAAAAAAAAACTGGTAGCTCTGGAGTCTTTGGTGTCCGTGATGACTTTGTCACTCATATTTAAAATTCTAAGAGCACACTGATATTGAGATATCACCTGTTTACTGTGATTTTATTGTATATATATATATATATATATATATATATATATATATATATATATATATATATATATATATATATAAAAATTTGAAATTAACTGTAGCATCCAGCTATACCTAAGGCTTCATATCTGTCGGTAATTTTTAAAAACAAATTTACAAAAATATTATAAATATTTTAAACTTAAAATTGTTTCCCAGCTTCCTGCTTCCAGCAGTTATTAGAGCTCTCTCTAGAATAACTCGTAGCTTCCAGCAAACTCTTCAATATTTCTGGATGGTATGATAAAAGCGACCATTTGTTCCAACAATATTTGTGAACAATAATATATTTTAGTGACTACGTTTTAGAATTCAGTTTCCTTTGCTACCACAAGCTATATCATTTTTATATGAATATAATTATATATATTATGCAACTGAACTTGGAATATAAATACAACACTAAAGCCTTCTTTCTGCAGTGCTAAGCTCTGAAACTGGTTTAAGAGACGGCCAAAATTAAATATCTCATGTACAGTGGGCGGGTTTTAAAAAGTCTATCGACAGCACGAGGGTTATTAAGGCTGCATGTTATCTGTACAGCACCTGTTTCAGTGTTAATTTGTAAACAGGTATTTAGGAAAGCTTTCAACATGTATACACTGAGATACACACAGAAAACACACACACACACCTACCTTTTTTGTATATCTAATATTCTCATGTAACCAGCAGGACTTCATAACAGTTTTCGGCCCAATCGCCTCTACAGTTAGTGTCCAAAGTCAATAGATTTTGATTGAACGGTTTGTAGTCTTCTCTCTGACGCCACCTTGTTCTAGCGAGTCAGATATCTAAATAACATTTGGTGAGGTTCAAGCACCATTTACGAAACCCTCTGTTGTCAACAACAACAAATCGTAATCAAAACTTGCCTTCAGGTAAAAATAAATGTTTACTTCTTGCGGAAAAACATAACAAATGTCGTTTTACAATTTACAAATAAATTAAAAGCACTGGCTCAGTTGATACGACCTTCTTAAGGCAACAGACTAAACTTAACTTTTTCCCAGTCAGTAACTATATTCTTATACTCAGGCTTCAGAAAGTATAATATATTTGTCTAAAAAAAATTTCCCTAGCTTTAACGATTATAAATAGTGTGAGTAATATCTTCTTCAATATTGCTTTCCAAGGACTGTACTTGATACTGGGACACCACTACTGAGCACAAGGTAAGAGTACTCCGTGCTCCAGTGACTAGTGCTATCTTGTGCAAGTAGCTAAAAGTGTACAGCAAATGGAAGAGGAAAAAAAGGGGGAAAAGAAAACCTGTAGAAAAGTTAATGCAAACACCCAACATGGAGAAAAGACATCAGAATTTAGCAGAGGTTGATCTTTACCTTATAATATTCCCTCGCCCCCAAACCTTTCCTCATATTTTACCATTACGTTAGTACATCACCATATAATTTTCCCCTAGCTCCCATACCTTTCCTCTTTTTTCAACTACAGAATTGGCTTGAACATCTCTCGATATAGGGTTTGGGGTCAATTCAATTTAAATATAAAATCGCATGCGATACTGGACCTGACATTGGCAGTGACCACAAACCCTTCATGAAATTGTCCAACGTTGAGTCACCCCCGTATCCATTTTCCTTCCAAAATGGAACATAAACTCAATAGAGCCAGTGGGCGACTACGTTAGATTCACGATAAAAGTGCAGGCGACGCAAACATTGATTTAAGGTTATCGGAAATCACAGCAGATTTAAACCATGTTGCCACATCACTTCTCAATAAAACGATTGGAAAACGTTCTAAAAAAAACAACTTTAAAACCCTGGTGGAACTCTGATTGCGCACGGGCAATTGCTCTAAAAAAGGGAGAGGGCCCTACAAAAGCAACGTATATCGCTATCATTATAAAATTGGGTAACCTTTCTACAAGCAACAGTAGCAGCCAAAAAAAAAAAAAAAATCAAGGCTAGAATCGTTGAGACTATTCTGCACGAATCCCCTCACCCACCAACCCGACTATAAAATATGAGCAACATTTAACAGCATAACACGTTGCCCACCCGGGGATACCCTTTCCCAAGTCACAAACAATGGGGTGCTATGCTAAAACTCCCAGGTATGAGCAGGTACCCTATCAGATTTTTCTAATTAACATACATATTCAAAAAAATTTTGCTCTTACAGGAAATATTCCGGCACGCTCACAGCCTATGCTAGTTAGGGGACAGCATATTCTCCTCCAGCCAATTCAATTTTGGGGTTTTACACAGTTCCCCTTTAAAAAAAGGCAGCTGCTGAAGATAGCATTCCCTACGAATTAATCAAATTCCCCCCTGTCATCTCTACAACTATTCAATCTTGACTTTTTTAAACCCAAAGCCGGAAAACAACGTTTGGGAAGATCCGTCCTTTAAACCCGCATCATATAATTTTTTCATATCTTGGGCTAGGTAAGGTCATGGAGAAGGGTTTTAAAAAGTCGTCTAATAGGGGAACTACAACACAGGAGGGCAAACCCATTGCTCAATTTTTGGGTTAAATAACTGAAACGGGAAATAATTATTTCTGTTAAAAAAAAAATGTCTGATTGTCATGATCAACCTCAAAAGGGGCCTTTTAAAAGTATCCCAAAATTTTAGTCTGCTAATAACCTCTTGAAAAAAAGGAATAAGAGACAGAATACTGAATTGATTACGATACTTTCATCAACGGAACATCCAAATTTAAGAAGAACCCGTAACATCTGGGATTTTATTGTAAAAAAGTTTTTGCCCCTTCCCGTGGCCCCCTTTTTCAATACAAAATTTTAGGACATAATTTGGGAAAAGAGTGGGAAAAAAAAAGATGAGGAATCGGGCCCCCGGCCTTTTGGGGTTTGTGGGATTCCCGCACCGTAGGTCTTTTTTATATAGTTCTACTCTCTTCATATTATTTCCTAGGATTTTGATTGATAAAGCTACTGGATGGCGAAACGTTTACTATAAAGATACACAGATGTTGCACATGTGTTTTTTTTTTATATATTACTACTACTACCACTAGTATTACACCTCACTCTAAGCCTATATACCCTCTGTGTCCGTGTATTGTTTGTAACGGTTGATAAAGCCCGAAGGGAAACGTTGCCCAAAAAAATGTCCATTAGTTGCACTTGTGCCCTTTTTATTTGATTTTATATTACTCCGACAACTTTCATTGTCCGCTAAAAAACATTACAATACTTTTAAACCATCAATTAACGGAAATAAAGGGGGGGGAAGTTTTTCACCAAACACGAATTCAACAACGTCTGTTATCATCGCTGAAAAAAACGCAAAAAACATAACAGGGTATATACATCCCTGGTAATGTATCTTGATCTGCCCCCTCCTCACCTAGGAGATATCACATACCCCCAAACATACTCCCGTCGAGTATAACAATACTCAAACCCCTAACCGGTACATTATGGGGGGGCATCACAAAACCCTTTTCTCAGATTCCACATAACAAACATTCGCAGACAAACTGACTATTACTGCCAAACGTGTGCATCAGAAGGACCATCAAACCTTCAAAACTGGAGACACTTCAAAACTCTGCCACACGAATCATTGGGGATCCTTAGTTTCATCAGATAAAAATAGGCCTACAAGGAGAAAAAAAACTCGTGGCCTAGCCTTAAAAAAATAAAAGGGGGAACTACCCCCCCCTCTGCATTTCTTCACACCCAAAAATCCATACCTTTCTAAAGTGAATTGGCATCACCCCTATGAATGAACCCACTAGATTCACCCACCCCCACCTTCAAACCTTTTTTAAAATTCCCCCAAAAATTTTCTTCCTACATAAACATTTTTCATGAGTGCTAAAAACCCAAAAAGCAGTTCTGCCAGCCCGTGGAACTGTATTACCCTGCGATAAACCCCGTTGACAGTGATGCCAGAAAAGTACCAAAAGAAGCAAGAGTTTCTTTGACATCTTCAATAAACCTTCATTCACATAAAAGGGAAGAAGATGGATCACAGATCCTCGACAGTAAACAACCTTTGTGACATCTGCACTGTGGAGTCCTCGCCTGTCACAAAATGGAATGGAAGATACCCCAAAATCCTTTGTCTTCACTGCTGAAATATATAGAATTTATTAGACTTTGAAATTGACACCCTGCGGGGAGACAGTTGTAAATTTTTAGCGATTCGAAAAATGTTACCCAGGATTACATTTCTCTCTAAAATCTACAAGAAACTAGTATACCCCTGATCTCCTTTTTAATAGTTGATGAACTTCAAAGCGGGCACACTATAGAATTCACTACCCCTCCCCAACTCCACACTTAGCAGAAAGGTGCTTTTAAAACTATTACAAACAAATTCGTTGAAAACTGAGAAATGTCGGCTTATCAACACACTATGGAACTGTTAATTAAAAAAGATAGTGTGGAACACAAAAGGCAAAAAACTAGAGTAATAGATGGCCAGACTAAGGCGGGGACACTAATCCTGCAGCTAAAGGTACAGAACTGATATTAAGAAAACTGCGCTAGTTTCAGTGTTCCAGAAAAAAAACATTATTTTTTTTTTCCACTGTTTTTTACGTCAAAAGAATCATTTTACGACTTTGCCACCAAAACCCCCAATTGAAAATATTTTAGGCGGAATCCTCCCATTTCGAATAAAGCAAAATAAACCAAATCGTTAACCCTGTTCCCCCCCACTACCAACAAAGGGGTAATACCTAAATACTATCGTGGCTCGGTTGGTAGCGCAATCAGTTACGTACTGAGGGTCCGTGGATCGATCCCCGGCAGGGGGTGGTTATATTGAGCATGTTTCTTCCCCCGCTGCCCCTATTCACCCAGCAGAAGTAGGGACCAAGGTAGACTGTTGTGTTGCATCCCGGGGCGTGATAGCATACAATAGAGAGGGCGGGGTTTGAAATGAGTTTTGGTAGGATAACAGTTCTTAGGCTGTAAACATGATTTATGTAAAAAATACAGATTTTCATTGGTAGAGACAGGAACAGCACTGGGACGGATTCCCACAAGAAACAATGACAATAGACATCCCAAACCAACAAATTATCAATCCGCATCACTATTCGCTCACTTATGGGGAGGAGAAGAGACCTCTAGCAAACTGCAGTAGTACTAGTACTCAAACATTTCAGCTGTGCGCAAGACATTCCACAACGGGGGTTTAAGAGGATGTATAATGGAGGGCGGGACCCCCTTTTTCCTGTGATATCAACACCATCGTCCCATGGTACCCCCGTGTCACCCTCCGACACTCGCTCCTGCGCTTAAAAGGTAGAAACACAATGTTGATGAATCCAATTTTGTTAAATAAAAAAGGGTCCCACGTTTGCATCAATTTTCCCATAATCCCTTTGTCCCCCCAACACCTCATTCTTACGTCCCCCAACTATCCCATCTTTTTTATTCCCTATCCCCCCTTTCCTCCTACCTTCACATCCAAACTTTAGTATCATTATTCCCCTTTACTATATTTTATATTCTCCCCCCTCTTTTCACGCATTCACTGCTCCTATCCCGTCTGCCAATTTTTTTTCCTTCCTCCCCCCCTCTGTCTTTCTCCCCCCTTTTTTTTCGTGATTCCTTTCCCGCAAGCATCGCTGGGTAAAAGTTAAGGATCGTTTTACCGTTGTTGGGACGCGCGCCAGAAGGACTCCGGATTTTTGTGTGTCGCCTTGGTCTAAGAGGCGTCTGCTGTTTTCGCCACGGCGGTGACCCCAGGAGCAAGGGGGGATTAGCTGTGTTTGTGTTAGTTAATATTTTGTCAAAAGGGAACGTGCTAAAAGACACTTGGCCTGTTCTTGTGTGTATGCTAGTTACGATTTGTCCAAGGATTGTCACAAGAACTTGTGATAAGTGGGAAGATTTGTTTTTATTTTACCCCCCGATAAATCATGTATCAGACATAAAAACCCAAATTCTCTAGAATTCAAGAAGGAAATAGAAAACACACTAGAATCGTGGAACTTTCCATTTATAAAAAAATTAAACCACCACTATCAGAGCATTCAGCATACTTAGCTGTGCTTAGATATAGGCGAAATTAAGAGGCCCAAAAAATTGACTTGACTGCTCTGCAAAAAAGGGGCAGGGGACTCTGTCAAACCGCAATTGAGAGGGGGAAAAATGTGACCTGCAGTCAGATCCCCGGGGGTTTTATAGGGAAAACGCTTTTAAACCCATGATGATTAAAAATGAGGAAGTTTAAAAGAACCGGCAGAGGGGTCTACGTCGAAGTCATAAGGCATCGGACAAATGAGTTTCAAGGGGAGGAAAAAAGATCAAAAATTTATAACAGGAAAAGCGGGGACTTGATATACACTTTTTCTTGAGCTGAACACAAAAAGAAGAACAATGTTGTTAATCTTTAGCAATGAAAAGTTCAACTAGAAAAAATTCCCAACTACGGTATTTTTTGCAGAAGAAAAAAAAAAATAGATGAAAGTCATCTGCCTAGAGGACACAGAAAAAATTCAAAGTTTTTAAACCATCCCCTACAATTGGTTGTTTTCATCAATTTTTTTTCAAATTTTTGGGGAACGTTGTGGGTTTCGTCCATCACATCATTTTTAAAAATCCCCGGGGTGCAAACCCCTTTGCCGGGACTGAAGGGTAGGATGTCTTCAACAGCCAGTGTTATAAGATTGATCAATAGCGGAGACAAGGATTTTCCATAGCCATTCCCGCCTTTAATTGTTTTTCCCCTTTTTTCCCTTCATCAATCAACCACACTCTTTAAAAAGTTCAACGAAACTGGCAGTCTGCATTGAAGCTAAGGATACACCCTATCCTGTCACAAGCTACGTTATTTTGGGGGAAGCCACTTTTACCCACAAAACATACCCCAACCAAATTTCAAGTCCTGCGAAAAGCTATTAAATTTTAGAAATCGTAATAACACTATTACAAAACCCGGAGGATGGGGAGCCCTCAAGTGAGTCCCAGGGGTTCTAACCCCACCCGTACTGTGGTTTATTATGTTGAAGCATGTTTACAACACGTTGCTGGTTAAAAATGATATAATGCTTGAGGCGGCGTTTCCGGTCAAAAGGAAAAAATGAAGATAGGGATATTCAGTTCCAATCAACCTCCGATCTGCAGACACAGACCACCTTTTTGTCATTGGTTTGCAGGCAGTCTGTCTGGCTGTTTGTTAGCTGGTGGCAGGTAGATACTTTTGTGTGTGTATAGTCTGGTACCCGTTTAAGGCATGCTGTGCCTGGCAGGTTTGGGGCTGCCCGGTGTTGGAGCTGTTTTGGGGGGGGCTGGTGTTTGGGTGTGTCTGGCCAAAGTTAACCCAAAATTGGGTGTGGCTGGGGTGGGGTCATTTTTGTTTACTGCTTTTCATTCATTTTCTGGGGATGGAATCTTCCTCTTTTCATATCGTCTTTTTGGGGGGTGGAATTTTTTTTTGGGGGGGGGTGGGAAATTTTTTTTTGGGGGGTAATCTTTTTGTGGGGGGTGAATCTTTTTTTGAGGAGCTGAACTTCTGTTTTGGGGGGGTGGGAATCTTTGTTTGGGGGGGCTAATTTTTGTTGTGGGGGGAATCTTTTTTTGTGGGGCTGGAAACTTTTGTTGTGGGGGCTGGATCTTTTGTTGTGGGGGGCTTTTGGGGGGGGAATCTTTTTTGTGGGGGTAATTTTTTTGGAGGGCTGGAATCTTTTTTTTGGGGGGTGGAATCTTTTTTTGGGGGCTGAATCTTTCATTGTTGGGGTGGGAAACAGTTATTCTGTTATATGTATGTCTTCAAAAAAAACATAAGAAAGGAGAACACCAAAAAGGCCCGGGCCCAACTAGGTGTCCTTCTATTCCCCCACTAACAGAAATTTTTTCAACCCAACCTTTAAAGTACCCCAAAAAATAAACTTTATTTCTATTTACTATGTGCATTCCAACCCAAAACCAACCCCTCTCACTCATGAATTTATCCAACCTAAATTTGAAAACCCTCCAAGGTCCTTTTTCTTCAATAACCCCCCTAGGCAGACTGTTCCACTCATCAACACCCTATTTCCAAACCAATACTTTCCTATATCCTTTCTAAATCTAAACTTATCTAATTTGAACCTTTTGGGGGTTTTTTGGGAGAAATATCCTCAAGCCCTTTATTTATACCCCCTTGTTAATACCCATTTTCCACTTGTATACCTCGATCATGCTCCTCATTCTTCGTTTTTTATGAAGAATTTTGGGGTCTTCAATCTTTCTTCATACGGAAGATTTCTAATGCATGTATTAATTTAATTCTATTGAATGTTTTCAACGAATTAATATCCATTCTGTAATATGGAGACCAGAGCTGAGCGGAATCTAGGGGAGGCCTTTTTCTAACGATGTATAAAGCTTTAAAATAACCTCTGGACTTCTGTTACTTACACTTCTTGGTATAAATCCCAGAACTGTTTGCCTTATTACGTACGCTTAGGATTTCTGTCTTGGTTTTAAAGGGTTTCTGTTTACCATAACCCCCAAGTCCTTTTTGCAATCTGTAGGCTAAGTTCACGTTATTTAACTTATAAGTGCTTGGGGGATGGACACTTCCGAGCTTAGAACCTTGCATTTATCACATTGAACGCATCTGCCACTTTTCTGACCAAGAATTGAGTTTGTCTAAATCCCCTGAAGTTCCCCCCGACATCTACGTTTGAATAATTATCCACCTATCTTCGTGTGGAAAATAAACACATAAGCAGATAATTTATCCTTTATTGACAACGTTTGCCCAGCAGTGGGCTTTATCGATTTTTCACACCCCCTGAAAAATTTATCCAGACAGACTCTGTATTTTTTATTTCAGACTTTTTACCCGTTTTTTTGCAACAATTTAAATGATCACGGAATAGTACCCCACCCCCCTTTCCCGATACTTTGTCTACTTGAACAATTTAAAAACCCGAATGTGACATTCAAGGCATGTCCCGATTTTTCATATTAAACCACGTCTCAGTTATTGCAAAAAAAATCAATATTTCCCGCACTTGAACTAATCCAATTCGTATCTTATTTCTCGCACTACGACTATTAGTATAAAAATGTTTGAAAACCCCTTCTCTACTCTTTGTTCATTTCTGTTTTTCATTATTTTAATTGTTTAAATATTTAAAACTTGGGGATTTTATTGAGGAAACGTTTCCTCAATAAAGAACCCAAATGTTGCATATGTGTCAATTTACCAACTGTCGGTTTTCTGAACCATTCATTCACATACTA
>WNWK01058857.1:0-10338 GCA_009830355.1 Cherax destructor | reverse complement strand
ATCTGCTATTCCATACACCTGCAACATCAGCCACATTGCTCCCCTATCCAACCTATCATATGCCTTTCCCACATCCACAGAAGCAACGAAAACCTCTTTACCTTTGCCCAAATACTGTTCACTTATATGTTTCACTTAGTCAACACACCCCCTACCCTTCCTAAAGCCTTCTTTTTCATCTGAGATCCAGCTCTTCTTCTTACTCCTAATCATTTCAACAATAACTCTTCCATACACCTTACCAAGTATACTCAGGAGACTTATTCCCCTATAATTCTTACACTCTCTTTTGTCCCCTTTACCATTATACAAAGGAACTATGCATGCTCTCTGCTAATCACTAGGTACCTTCCCCTCTTTCATACATTTATTAAATAAAAACACTAACCATTGCAAAATAATATTCCCACCTGCTTTTAACATTTCTGTCTTGATCCCATCAATCCCATCGTCCCGGTGGAACGTAACAGTGATCACAGACAGTGATCACGGTTTTCATTGTTTTTCTTGCGTATACAAGGTTATTGCAGGGATCATTGAAAGTGTCAGGGTCAGTGAACAACCCGAGAAGCGAGAAATAAGCTGTCCTAAATCAGAAATGTTAGATGAGAGCTACAATTTATGTAAAACTATTTGAAAGTGATTTCACTGCCAGAAGTGAGGCAGGAGGCCTTGAGCCGGTGTTGTCACAAGCCAACATAACGGCAACTTCAAAAAGAATAAATGTAACCCCAAGCCAGAGAGTTAAGTGCAAGTCAAGGATAGCTGAGTCAGTTAATAATAAAAAATCCACAAAGTGTGGGGAAATAAAAGGAATAATATAGAAATCGAAGGGGAAATTACCAGCAGTTATTTTTGGGATGTCTGACGTTTTCTCGAAACAATTATGTCCATAATAAAGAATTAAAGTGTCCACCTGGTCAGTACAGTTCATAACTTCATAGTGTAGTGCGAGATGATAATGTATTAGATAAACACAAGGAAGACTGAGCATAGAGTGTAGCGCGGTACGACATCTGAGTCACTACCCAGGCCTCATTCGGCCACACATTCCTGCAAGATATCGTAAGTGATAAGGTAGGACCCCAAAACAGATAGTAAAGAGGCAAAACTAGTGCTGTGAATGAAGCAATATGGAACCAGGAACGTCAAGAATGCCACAGCAATTAAACTTAAGTGGAACAAGGACATCAGGAGTGCCGCAACAAGGAGTGTCAACGCTGTATCGGCAAGTAGTCGCCTGAGTGGTGGTTGGGGTCAGTTTTGGGGTCTAGGTTCCGCCAGCTGTAACATGAAGGGGTCCTTTCTCAGTATTTGTTACTTAAATCCAGAAGTCAGGGCTGGTAGGCAGGTGTGTCTATTAGACTAGTGCCACTAGAAAGTACAATAAATAGAGAAGGTAACATTCTACTAGGAAAGAACTATCTAATAAATACAAATTTGGAGACAAAAACTTGAGTCTGGTGTAGCGTCTACTAGGCCTCACACTACACGCACACAAAAGCATGTGAAAACATGCGTTTGTGCGTACACACACATGTACATGAACCCTTGCCACCCTTGAAAACACTGACCACTCACACTCACACTCTAACCACCCTCTGCACACACACTTCCTCACACTATCACATACTTGTACACTACACCCCCGGTGGCCTAGTGGGTAAAGCTCTTGCTTCACGCACGGAGGGGCCGGGTTCAATTCCCGGTGGGGCAGAAACATTTCGAAGTGTTTCCTTACACACACACACACACACACACATACATACAACAGGCCTAGTGTCTAATTGACATGTGCCTAGGACAAAATGGTAACTAACTCCTTCTCCCACCTCCACCCCAACACACACACACACATACAACAACAAAAACCGCAACCAAATCCAAACATGTAACCACATCCAAACAAAAACCCACGCCCAAGCACACATCCACTCCCCACACCTAAACTCACAACACCCACACCCATACCCACACCCAGCCACACCTAAACATACACCCACACCAAACACACACCCATACTTAAACACACAGCCCCGGTGGCCTGGTGGTAAAGCTCTCGCTTCACGCATGGAGGGCCCGGGTTCTATTCCCGGGGGGGGGGACGTGGAAACATTTTGAAGTGTTTCCTTACACACACACATATACATACAACAAGCCTAGTGTCTAACCGACATGTGCCTAGGACAAAATGGTAACTAACTAACACACACACATACACAGTAGTGCAGGTATTGAGGACATCACATATGAAAGGCCCCTTGGGGCCAGTGATCATGTGGTTTTAAGCTTCGAATACACAGTAGAGTTACAAGTGGAGAGGGAAGCAGGAAGGGCAGGACGAATGAAGCCAAACTACAAAAAAAGAGGACTACAGAGGCATTAAGAATTTCCTGCACAGGGTTCAGTGGGACAGAGAACTGGCAGAGAAGTAAGTAAACGAGATAATGTAATATGTGAAAACAATGTGCAAGGAAGCTGAGGAGAGGTTTGTTGCCAAGGGTAACAGAAATAACGAGATCGCCAGGATGAGGCCAAAACCAAGTGTGCTAGAGAATGGAAGAAGTATAAAAGGCAAAGAACCCAGGAGAATAAGGAGAGCAGTCGTAGAGCCAGAAATTAATATGCACAGGTAAAAAGGGAGGCCCAACGACAATACGAAAATGACATAGCAGTGAAAGCCAAATCTGACCCGAAGCTGTTGTACAGCCACATCACGAGGAAAACAACAGCCAAGGACCAGATAATCAGGCTGAGGAATGAAGGAGGGGAGGTCAAAAAGAAACGACCGTGAAGTATGTGAGGAACTCAACATAAGATTCAAGGAAGTGTTCACAGAGGAAACAGAAAGGACTCCAGAAAGACGGAGTGGTGGGGTACACCATCAAGTGTTGGACACAATACATACAACCGAGGAAGAAGTGAAGAGGCTGCTAAGTGAGCTAGATAATGTAAGAAGCCATCTTGATAAGGATAATTTGATTAATAATACTCAACATGGATTCACGAGGGGCCATTCCTGCCTAACTAATTCATTAACTATCTTCAGTAAAGCTTTTGAGGCGGTTGATCACGATAAATAATTTGATATTGTTTATCTGAATTTTGGTAAGGATTTTGATAGAGTACCACACTAGAGACTGTTAAAGAAAGTGGTAGGTCATGGCATTAGGGAAAAAGTACTGTCATGGATCGAGTCATTGCTCACCAATAGGAAGCAGAGAGTATGCATCAATGGGGTTAAATATGAGTGGGGATCTGTAACAAGTGGCATCCCACAGGGATCAGTTTCAGGCCCATTATTGTTTATAATATATATCATTGACCTTGACGAGGGAATTACTAGTGATATGAGCAAATTTGTTGAAAACACGAAGATAGGTAGGATAATCGATTCGGACGTAAATGTCACGGAACTTCAGGAGGATTTAGACAAACTCAATTCAGGGTCAAAAAAGTGGCAGATGCAGTTCAATGTAGGTAAATGCAAAGTTCTAAAGCTCAAAAATTTTCATAACCCTAACACCTACCAGCTTAATAATGTTGAGCTTAGGCATACAGAATACGAAAAGGACTTGAGGGTTATGGTAAGCAGCAACCTTAAACCAAGACAGCAATGCCTAAGCGTATGTAATAAGGCAAATAGATTACTGGGATTTATATCAAGAAGCGTAAGCAACAGAAGTCCAGCGGTTATACTACAGCTTTATATATCATTACCCAGGCCTCACCTAGATTACGCAGCTCAGTTCTGGTCTCCATATTACAGAATCAATATAAATTCGTTAGAAAACATTCAGCGAAGAATGACAAAATTAATTCATAGCATTTGAAATCTTCTGTATGAAGAAAGATTGAAGTCCAATAATTAAATTACATTCACTTGTAAGACGAAGAATGAGGGGAGACATGATCGAAGTGTATAAGTGGAAGATGGGTATTAATAAAGGCAGCAATCCCATTATCTGTCTTGGTGCTGGAGGCAACGATGTTGGCAGACGTAGGAGTGAGGACCTGATTAGCAGGTATAGGTCAGCAATAGAGATAATTAGGAAGAAGGAAGGGAACCCTATTATATATGGTATTTTGCCCAGGAGAGGAGTTGGAAATGAATGGTTGTCCAAGACAACTGGTGTCAATTGCTGGCTGGACAAACATTTTAAGGAAAATGTAGCACCATTCATTGACAACTGGGACCTCTTCTATGGCAGAAATGACATGTATGCCAGGGATGGGGTTCACGTATCTAGGTCTGGGGTGGGGGCACTGGCAACTGCAGTGGAGGGAGCTGTTAGGGCTTTAAACTAGAAATAGTTAGTGTTATGGGGAAAGTTTTAGGGGAACTAGTAACAGGCAGAATGAGATGGATATTGGAAAGCCAGTGACACTACGTGACAAGGACAGTAATAGGTATAGTGGAAAAACAGAAATGAGCAGTATGGGAAAAGAGAAAGGAGGGTCTTTAAACTTATATTGTACTAACAGTCGAAGTGCTAGGATTAGTTGCTAGTGCAGGTAACATTAATGTATTTGCCATAACTGAGACGTGGTTTGATACGAAAAATCGGGACATACCTGCCGAATGTCATATTCAGGGTTTTAAATTGTTCCAAATAGACAAAAGTATCGGGAAGGGGGGTGGGGTGGCAATGTATTTCCTAGATCCTTGAACTGTTGCATAAAAACGGGTATAGAGTATGAAATAGTATATACAAAGACTGGATAGAATTATCAGAGGGGCATGAAAAATTTATTTTAAGCGTGATATACCGTCCCCCAAAGTTAGATAGGGACCATGGGAGGCTACTTTGGGAGGAAATTGTTAAGGCCCCGAAGCACGATAATGTAGTAATTCTAGGGGACTTTAGTCAGATTGATTGGAATTCCTTTTCTGAGAATTTAGAATCTAACGACACCTTACAGGTAGCTCAGGATTGTTTTGTGAAGCAGTTTGTGACAGAACCTACAAGGGGAAATAACCTGCTTGGCTTGGTTCTGGCAAATAAAGAAACGCTAGTTAATAATTTGGAAATTACAGAGGAACTCGGCACAAGCGACCACAAATCAATAACTTTTAACACTGAATGGAAGTATAATAGTAGGGATAACTCCGGAACGGTCCCAGATTTTCGCTTAGCAAATTACAATAGGCTTATAGAACACTTATCATCTGTGGACTGGGGGTAACGAAGAGATCTATTAATATGACGGATTTCTAAACACTATACATGCTTCCCAAAGAACGTTTATTCCATGTAAAGAAATAAGATCGAATAGAAATGACCCGAAATGGATGAATAATAGACTCAAATATCTTTAATGGAGGAAGAAAGGAATTTATAGGCGCATCAAAAGTGATGAGGGTCATCCTATAAGTTAAGTAAAAGGACACAAATGCAACTAATGAGTCATTTTATTGTGGCAACGTTTCGCTCTCCAGAAGCTTTGTCAAGCCGTTACAAACAATACATGGACACACGGGATATATAGGTTCAGGGTGAGGTGTAATACTAGTGGTGGTAGAAGTAGTAGTGATATAAGTCGTAGTAGTATTAGTGATACAATAAGGTAGAACAATCAACTTGCACATGAGTATAAGGTGATAAAAGCAATTACTTGGGTAGTATAAAAATAGGTTAGACAAATATTTCTGTTGGAGGTTGGAAAAGAGAAGGCCTGTAGCAGTGTTGCACATCCGTGAAGTG
Source organism: Cherax destructor (assembly GCA_009830355.1). NCBI lineage: Eukaryota > Metazoa > Arthropoda > Malacostraca > Decapoda > Parastacidae > Cherax > Cherax destructor. The sequence goes on along the minus strand of WNWK01058857.1, from coordinate 4,633 downwards.
CTTGTGTAGTAGGAGAGACTATGTGATGGTAGGGTTTACTGTTTTCAATAGGATTCTTGCTAAGACTTCAGAGATGGTGAAGCTGCCTTTGTTTTGTTTAATTGTGTTAGAAACAGCGATAAGTGCTGATTCAAGGTACTTGCGTCTGCGGAAATCAGTTTCTTTGATTACTAATCGAGCGTCTTTGAATTTCATGAGATGATTGGTGGAATTTCGGTGTTGTACGCAGGCGTAGTTCAGGTTATCATTCCTACATGCATTAATGTGTTCATTGATGCGTGTTTCGAGGTTTCTTGCTGTTACTCCTACATAAATCCTGTCGCAGCCTCCACAGGGTATAGTGTAAACCCCTGCGTTGACTGGTTCATGGTGCTTGGATTTTGCCCTGATTAGATCAGGATTTATGTAGGAGAATCAGCAAGAAACCTCGAACAAATTGTCGGTAATTCTACCAATATTAATACATCTTATAAGTCAATATATTCCCATTAACAGTGAGGTTAAAAAAGGGATAAGAACAGCAAAACGGGACTATGAAATTAATGTTGCTAGGAATTCGAAAACTAGCCCGAAAAGTTTTTTCCAGGTTTATAGGACAAAAGTTAGAGGAAAGATAGGTCCCCTTAAAAATAAGTCTGGGCATCTTACTGAGACAGTGAATGAAATGTGCTTGATTTTTAATAATTATTTTTCACAGTTTTCACACAGGATGACACTTACAATATCCCAATAATTAATTTTCATAGTGGGTCTGAAGAAGATAAATTATGTAATTTCACAGTCACTAGCGATATGGTTATCAAAAAAGTAGACCGATTGAAACAAAAAAATCTCCTGGCTCTGATGAACTTTTTTTTTAAGGGTTCTTAAGGAGTGTAAAATGGAACTTTGTGAACCATTGACTAATATTTATAATATATCTCTTCAAACAGGTGTAGTGTCTGATATGTGAAAGATGGCCAATGTAATTCGTATTTTTAAAGCAGGGGACAAGTCGTTACCGTCAAATTACTGCCCAATAAGCCTGACCTTAACTGTAGGCAAATTACCAGAGTCAGTTACAGCTGATATTATAAAAAAAACATCTTGATGAGAGTAATTAATTATTCTTTGATTAAGGGACCCCAATGGAAATAAGTCACTCTGTCTGACTTTTTTGGGTTATCCTAGGTTCTCTACACATATGCTGCTATGTATGATAATGTATGTAAATGTATTTGTGTATACCTGAATAAACTTACTTACTTACTTAATTTCATTAATGATACTCAGCATGATCTCACGAGGGGCCATTCCTGCCTAACTAACTTACTAACCTTCTTCATTAAAACTTTTGAGGCTGTTGATCTCGATAAAGAATTCGATATTGTTTATTTGGATTTTAGTAAGGGTTTTGATAGAGTTCCGCACCAGAGACTGTTAAAGAAAGTGGCTGCTCATGGCATTTGGGGGAAAAGTGCTGTCATGGATCGAGTCATGGCTCACGAACAGAAAGCAGAGAGTGTGCATAAATGGGGTTAAATCTAAGTGGGGATCTATAACAAGTGTTGTTCCACAGGGATCAGTTTTAGGCCCGTTGTTGTTTATAATATATACCAATAACCTTGACGAGGGAATTACTAGTGATATGTGCAAATTCGCTGATGACACGATGTCGTGGAACTTCAGGAGGATTTAGACAAACTCAATTCGTCGTTAGAAAAGTGGTAGATGCAGTTCAATGTAGATAAATGCGAAGTTCTGAAGCTCGGGAACGTTCATAACCCTATACACTCATAAGCTAAATAATTTAGAACTTAGCCACACAGATTGCGAAAAGGACTTGCGGTTATGGTGAGCAGCAACCAAGACAGCAATGCCTAAGCGTAAGTAATAAGGCAAACAGATTACTGGGATTTATATCAAGAAGTGTAAGCAACAGAACTCCAGCGGTTATTCAACAGCTTTATACATTATAAATTAGACACATATGCAACTTTTGGGTATCTTTATTGAGGAAACGTTTCGCCACACAGTGGCTTCATCAGTCCAATACAAAGTAGAAATGTGTAAGGAGAGTAGGAGTTTTGAGGTAATCAGTCCCTCGGCTTGGAGTCGATGTGTTCAGTCCATCAATCTTTTAGAAATAACAGCATATGTCCGTAGAGGTGGCTTATATACTGTAGTCAGGTGAGGTGAAGTAGCAGGATGCGGGGTCATAGTGGTACCATCCACTAGTCGAAGTAGGTCTTCGTCCAAAAGTTGGACAAGTGTTGAAGAATTCGTTTGTATTAAGATCCCAAGATGTTGCTGTGTCAGACAGGGTGTAGATGAATGGTTCAGAGAACCGACAAGTTATAAATTAGACACATATGGAGAGAAAAAGTGAGGTTAAGAGAGTGGTGAAGCAATGTAAAAAGATAGCAAATGAGAGAGTGGGTGAGATGTTATCAACAAATTTTGCTGAAAGTAAGAAAAAGTTTTGGAGTGAGATTAATAAGTTGAGGAAGCCTAGGGAACAAATGGATTTGACAGTTAAAAATAGGAGAGGAGAGTTATTAAATGGAGAGTTAGAGGTATCGGGAAGATGGAGGGAATATTTTGATGAGTTGTTAAATGTTGATGAAGACAGGGAAGCTGTGATTTCGTGTATAGGGCAAGGAGGAATAACATCTTGTAGGAGAGTGGAAGAGCCAGTTGTGAGTGTGGGAGAAGTTCGTGAGGCAGTGGGTAGAATGGAAGGGGGTAAGGCAGCTATGATTGATGGGATAAAGATAGAAATGTTAAAAGCAGGTGGGGATATAGTTTTGGAGTGGTTAGTGATATTATTTAATAAATGTATGGAAGAGGGTAAGGTACCTAGGGATTGGCAGAGAGCGTGTATTGTTCCTTTGTATAAAGGCAAAAGGGACAAAAGAGAGTGCAAAAAATATAAGGGAATAAGTCTGTTGAGTGTACCTGGTAAAGTGTATGGTAGAGTTATTATTGAAAGAATTAAGAGTAAGACAGAAAGCAGGATAGCAGATGAACAAGGGGGCTTTAGGAAAGGTAGGGGTGTGTAGACCAAGTGTTTACAGTGAAACACATAGGTGAACAGTATTTGGATAAGGTAAAGAGGTTTTGTGGCATTTATGGATTTGGAAAAGGCGTATGATAGGGTGGATAGGGGGCAATGTGGCAGATGTTGCAGGTGTATGGAATAGGAGGTAGGTTACTGAAAGCAGTGAAGACTTTTTATGAGGCTAGTGAGGCTCAAGTTAGAGTGTGTAGGAGGGAAGGGGACTATTTCCCAGTAAAAGTGGACCTTAGACAAGGATGTGTGATGTCGCCGTGGTTGTTCAATATATTTATAGATGGGGTTGTAAGAGAAGTGAATGCGAGGGTCTTGGCAAGAGGTGTTGGACTAAAAGATAAAGAAGCAAATGCAAAGTGGGAGTTGTCACAGTTGCTTTTTGCTGATGACACTGCTTTTGGGAGATTCTGAAGAGAAGTTGCAGAGGTTGGTGGATGAATTTGGTAGGGTGTGTAAAAGAAGAAAATTGAAAGTGAATATAGGAAAGAGTAAGGTGATGAGGATAACAAAAGATTAGGTGACGAAAGATTGGATATCAGATTGGAGGGAGAGAGTATGGAGGAGGTGAATGTATTCAGATATTTGGGAGTGGACATGTCAGCAGATGGGTCTATGAAGGATGAGGTAAATCATAGAATTGATGAGGGAAAAAGGGTGAGTGGAGCACTTGAGTCTGTGGAGACAAAGAACTTTGTCCATGGAAGTAAAGAAGGGAATGTATGAGAGTATAGTTATACCAACACTCTTATATGGGTGTGAAGCATGGGTGATGAATGTTGCAACGAGGAGAAGGCTGGAGGCAGTGGAGATGTCATGTCTGAGGTCAATGTGTGGTGTGAACATAATGCAGAGAATTCGGAGTTTGGAAATTAGGAGGAGGTGCGGATTACCAAAACTATTATCCAGAGAGCTGAGGAGGGGTTGTTGAGGTGGTTCGACATGTAGAGAATTGAACGTGACAGAATAACTTCGAGAGTGTATAAATCTGTAGTGGAGGGAAGGCGGGGTAGGGGTCAGCCTAGGAAAGGTTGGAGGGAGGGGGTAAAGGAAGTTTTGTGTGGAGGGGCTTGACTTCCAGCAAGCATGTGTGAGCGTATTTGATAGGAGTGAATGGAGACAAATGGTTTTAATACTTGACGTGCTGTTGGAGTGTGAGCAAAGTAACATTTATGAAGGGATTCAGGAAACCGCAGGCCGGACTTGAGTCCTGGAGATGGGAAGTACAGTGTCTGCACTCTGAAGGAGAGGTGTTAATGTTGCAGTTTTATAACTGTAGTGTAAAGCACCTCTCTGGCAAGACAGTGATGGAGTGAATGATGATGAAAGTTTTTCTTTTTCGGGCCACCCTGCCTTGGTGGGAATCGGCCGATGTGTTAATAAAATAAAAAAAATATGCAACATTTGGGTATCTTTATTGAGGAAACGTTTCGCCACACAGTGGCTTCATCAGTCTACAAAGTAGAAATGTGTAAGGAGAGTAGGAGTTTTGAGGTAATCAGTCCCTCGGCTGGAGTCGATGTGTTCAGTCCATCAATCTTGTAGAAATAACAGCATATGTGCGTAGAGGTGGCTTATATACTG
>WNWK01058856.1:0-10338 GCA_009830355.1 Cherax destructor | reverse complement strand
CCCTGAGTCTTAAGTCAATAAAATTCAGTTGAAGTTCTTTTCGTATTATTGTTCAGTCGTAAACCCGGATTCCGAGTGGTTTTCGTATTAGAAGAGACTGAAATATAAACTGTAATAAGGTCGGAATAGTGAGAGGATCTGATTCGCTACCCCGACCAACCACATGTTAAATAACTCCCGGTCTCGTGGGCGTATAAGAGTTCACGGAAATTAATCTTCCTTGACTCGACGGGACAACCCTTACCATCACTATCGAACAAGACCGCAGGAGAACATCAACTACGAAGTGACTCCCTCACCTAAAGCTAAGTACTCACTTTTGTAGCAGTCTAAGTCGGCCGATGAGATTGTTATAAACAGTAGATGTACCTTAGTTAGGTCACCGATCTATGATGCACCGCTATGATGCTGTTAATGGGTGAGTGATGGTCATGTTAACTTAATTGTGTGTTCTCTCTCCATACTTCTACTTGATCAGTCACCTAGTAACCATATAGTCCACTTAAAATTAATCATACCATAATTATTAGTATTATCTACTCAGATTTATTTATACTGGTTCAGAGTGCAGTGGGCTAATGTGAGAATATCGAAGGTACCCCTCAGGTGCGACCAGGAGTGGGTAGATTTCTCACACACCTTGCGGGAGTGACTGCAGTAAAGTTATACTAGTCGGTCATCTCCTCGGGAGATTGTTTGTTTCAAGTGGCGGTATCCCAGATAGACAATCTCCCACAATTCCCCACAATTATCATACATAGCAGCATATGTGTAGAGAACGTAGGATAACCCAAAAAAGTCATTGGGGTCCTTTACTATTATTAAGGGGATAGCACGAACGCAGTCCCCTGCTAACAAAAATTTCGCACTCGAGTTAACCACATTTTGGTTAATCGCAGGGGTCAGCACCACCGGAGTGCAATGGTGAGCCTCGCCCTGGGAAAACCACCTTCGTGATCATGGTATCTCCTGTGCCATGGTATCTCCTCTTCGCCAATTACTACCCTATTACTGGGCCTCCTGGACCGATTGTCCCACTTTATACACGTCACACTCTTTGATATCACTCCATATTACGAAGTGAAGTAATGAAGTCCGTTTTGGCTGTCGCAACCGCCAAATTCCACAAGCCATCACCGCCTGAAATCTGGTGGGTAGGCCGTCTCTCCTTCGACTCACTCCCATCTCTCTCTGCCCAGCCTCCTTGCGCCGCATCCTGCCCCGCTAGTACGATGGTTCTGTATTCATACCCACATAAACGTTAAGCTACCAGCAGCACATTAAAGATATCTATTCATATTGGAAAGTTTATCAATTACAACTTTCGGAAAATACCAATATTTTCCACAATAATCATAACCAAGCACTAAACGCGTAAGAGTCGATCAAACACGCGAAAATTACAGAAAACCACTTAGAAAAAAGTTGTATTACCCATACGAATTTAGATCAAATAATATTATACATACTATAATCAAAACTAAGCGCTAAATTCACAAGGGTCATACAGCGCTGCAGGGTAGGGTGTGCTGTGTAATATGCTTGATCTGAAACTAGTAAGGGTGGAGAGTATAACAGAGGGAGAGTTTGTAAGGGCAGTGTGGAGTGCTAAAGAAATGATAATCAAAGGTGGTATAATAAATCTGTTGCTGTCAAAACGTAAAAGAGGGAGTCTGTGTCAAAGGTGGGGCCGTCAGCGAGGAGGGAAGATATAAGTGTTAGTGATGACGACGTCGGAGGAAAATTCTGCGTGCTCGCTGACAGACTCGACAATCCAAGAGAATATGACAAACTTAAATTCGAACCTGACAATTCACACAGAGTGAAACTGGGCGCGTCTCCATGATATACCCTTGAGTGAGACGTGTGTGCCCGAATATTTATGAAGGGATTCAGGGAAACCGGCAGGCCGGACTTGAGTCCTGGAGATGGGAAGTACAGTATCTGCACTCTGAAGGAGGGGTGTTAATGTTGCAGTTTTATAACTGTAGTGTAAAACACCCCTCTGGCAAGATAGTGATGGAGTGAATGATGAAAGATTTTCTTTTACAGGCCACCCTGCCTTGGTGGGAATCGGCCGATGTGTTAATAAAATATATACATTATATATACGTATATATATATATATATATGTCGTGCCGATTAGCTAAAACTGGTCAATTAGCAAGAACTCATCTAAAATTAAGTCCTTTCTAAAATTTTCTCTTATACGTTTAAAGATATATATTTTTCATTTATGTTAATGTAAGAATTTATAATTTTGTACCAAGAGAAACTTTGAAAACCTACCTAACCTTATTACAACAAGCGCAATTTAATTTAGCCTAACCCAACTAAATATATTTTAGATACGTTAACATTAATTTAATAATAAACAAACACAATGAAATATATTTTTTTCGTTATGTTCAGAATGATTTTGGCGAAATTATTGCATACACAAATTTTCACTTGTCTTATATGGCAAGGTGAGCGTTGCTATTTAAGCCAAAATCGCAAGTTTTACCTAATCGGCACGACTTTATATATATATATATATATATATATATATATATATATAATGTATGTATGTATGGAATTGAAGGTACGTTATTCAAAGCAGTGAAGAGTCTTTACGAGGATAGTGAGACTCAGGTTAGAGTATGCAGGCGAGAGGGAGAGTGTTTTCCAGTAAAAGTAGGCCTTAGACAGGGTTCAATATATTTATAAATGGAGTTGTAAGAGAAGTGAATGCTCTGGTGTTTTCAAGAGGTGTGGGGTTAAAAGATAAAGGATCTACCACAAAGTGGGAGTTGTCACAGTTGCTCTTTGCTGATGACACTGTGCTTTTGGGAGATTCTGAAGAGAAGTTGCAGCGGTTGGTGGATGATTTTGGTAGGTTATGTAAAAGAAGGAAATTAAAAGTGAATATTGGAAAGAGTAAGGTGATGAGGATAACAAAAAAAAATTAGGTAACGGAAGATTGGATATCAGATTGGAGGGAGAGAGCATGGAGGAGGTGAATGTATTCAGATATTTGGGAGTGGATGTGTCAGCAGATGGGTCTATGAAGGATGAGGTAAATCATAGAATTGACGAGAAAAAAGGTGAGTGGTGCACTGAGGAGTCTGTGAAGGCAAAGAAATTTATCCATGAAAAAAGAGGGGAATATATGAGAGTATAGTTATACTAACGCTCTTGTATGGATGTGAGGCATGGGTGGTGAATGTTGCAACAAGGAGAAGGCTGGAGGCAGTGGAGATGTCATGTCTGAAGGCAATGTGTGGTGTGAATGTAATGCAGAGAATCCGTAGTTTGGAGATTAGGAGGAGGTGCGGGATTACCAAAACTATTATCCAGAGGGCTGAGGAGGGGTTACTGAGATGGTTTGGACATGTGGAGAGGATGTAACAAAATAGAATGACTTCGAGAGTGTATAAATCTGTAGTGGAGGGAAGGCGGGGTAGGGGTCGGCCTAGGAAAGGTTGGAGGGAGGGGGGTAAAGGAGGTTTTGTGTGCGAGGGGCTTGGACTTTCAGCAAGCATGCGTGAGCGTGTTAGATAGGAGCAAATGGAGACAAATGGTTTTTAGGATTTGACGTGCTGTTGGAGTGTGAGCAAGGTAACATTTATGAAGGGATTCAGGGAACACGGCAGGCCGGACTTGAGTCCTGGAGATGGTAAGTACAGTGCCGGCACTCTGAAGGAGGGGTGTTAATGTTGAAGTTTTAAGAACATAAGAAAGAAGGAACACTGCAGCAGGCCTACTGGCCCATGCGAGGCAAGTCCAATTCTCCCACCGACTTAAGCCAATGCCTTGACCTAGTCAGGTCAGTCACATTCACTTAAGGGAGGACCACGGCATCTGACCTAGTAGCACAAGCTAGTCAGGTCCAATTCACACCCACCCTAATCCACTCATGTATTTATCCAACCTTTTATAACTGTAGTGTAAGCATGCCTCTGGCAAGACAGTGATTAAGTGATGACGAAAGTTTTTCTTTTTGGGCCGATGTATATATACTATATATATATATATATATATATATATATATATATATATATATATATATATATATATATATATATAAACACGCTCACACATGCTTGCTGGAAGTCCAAGCCCCTCGCCCACAAAACCTCCTTTACCCCTCCCTATGTATGTATATATATATATATATATATATATATATATATATATATATATATATATATACAGTGGAGATGTCCTGTTTAAGGGCAATGTGTGGTGCAAATATTATGCAGAGAATTCGGAGTGTGGAAATTAGGAGAAGGTGTGGAGTTACTAAAAGTATTTGTCAGAGGGCTGAAGAGGGGTTGTTGAGGTGGTTTGGTCATTTAGAGAGAATGGATCAAAGTAGAATGACTTGGAGAGCGTATAAATCTGTAGGGGAAGGAAGGCGGGGTAGGGGTCGTGTTCGAAAAGGTTGGAGGGAGGGGGTAAAGGAGGTTTTGTGGGCGAGGGGCTTGGACTTCCAGCAAGCATGTGTGAGCGTGTTAGATAGAAGTGAATGGAGACGAATGGTTTTTGGGACCTGACGAGCTGTTAGAGTGTGATCAGGGTAATATTTTGTGAAGGGATTCAGGGAAACCAGTTAATTGATTTAGTTGGACTTGAGTCCTGGAAATGGGAAGTACAATGCCTACACTTTAAAGGAGGGGTCTGGGATAGTGACAGCTGGGAGGGACTTATTCTCAGCTGTCGTATCTGAGCGCCTCTGCAAAGACTGGTGGCTAAAGCTCTCATTTCACACGGCGAGGGCCTGGGTTCGATTCCCAGCCAGGGTAGAAACATTGGGCGTGTTTCTTTACACCTGTTGTCTATATTCCCCATTAGTAAAATGGGTATCTGGGTGTTAGTCGACTGGTGTGATTCGCATCCTGGGACACTGATCTAATTTTCCCGAAATACTCAGCATAACAAGGGGCTTTCTATGTACTAGTAGTATGTAGTAAAATAAAGATATTTTTTTTTAATGGGAATGGAGCGAGCGAGTGATACAGGTGTGGACAGCATATTGCTCAGCCAGCCCCATGAATTCCTCCTTGATGGCTGGCACTGGCTTTCTCCAGGCAGGCTGACTGACTGGTACTCACTTGTTGGCTGCCTCAGTGTGGCACCAACCGTTGCCTCAGTGTGGTACAGACAGCTGCCTCAGTGTGTGCGCTCGGGAGGCTGTGGTGGAACACCCTCGTCTAGTGCCAACTACCCTACCTGGCACTGTAGCCACCGACTCGCTCCATAGGTAACTCATATTATATATATATATATATATATATATATATATATATATACACACTTTTCGTAAAGTGGTTTAACATCTTTCGTTATCCTTGGTTAAATTTACATAATGTACCACCTATCGATGTTTACAATTGCGTGTATCTGGCACCTTCGTATATATAAATATTCTAAAAAAAAAAACTACATGTGGTGATGAAAACATGTCGTCTCTCATGATTATTTTCAAGAAATAACTAAGCGATTATTCACACCCCTTGAGAAATAGTTCCATCGCTGTGGAAATATTCCGCCATTTTATGCAATTTGCCGAAAGTTTGTTAATTCTTTCTTGCTTTGTCATTCCTTAAAAATCTTCTTGAACCGTCTCAAGAAGTTAGTATAGTCCCAACTGCTTGTAAGAAGTTTCCTCAGGATTAAGATAGTCGGCGAAGCATCCCAAGTTGATGGGAAATTCTTTATTACTCTCGGCATTATTAACGACTTTTTCTTAATTAAATTCTCAAAGATTGACGCATACGTCCATCATTTCCCACACTTCCCTTACGTAAAACAGCGATAATCAAATTCCGTCATCAATATTGATAACCAAAATGAACCTATGTTATATGAAGGTTCCTTACTGAGTTGCTGTTGATAATATATATGCGTAATACAACCAGGTGTGTATCTTGTATGAAGCGCTAAGTATAGGTTTTACATGTAGTTACGCTGGTAGGACTATTAAGCTCTACAGTCTTTACAATAACGACAAGGACGACCTTTAACCTTTGCCCCCTCAAAACGGCTATGTCGCCACAAAGCACCATTGGAAATTCTTCATCTGTAATAAAAAATGCTACTTTTGTGTTCCCTCAAAGAGGTCGCGTAGAACCTACACAAAGCTATGACCAGGAACGTGCGTGAGAGAGAGAGAGAGAGAGAGAGAGAGAGAGAGAGAGAGAGAGAGAGAGAGAGAGAGAGAGAGAGAGAGAGAGGAGTGTGTGTGTGTGTGTGTACTCACCTATTTATGGTTGCAGGGGTCGAGACTCAGCTCCTGGCCCCGCCTGTGTGTGTTTGTGTGTCTGTGTGTCTGTGTTTTTCACCTATTTTTGTATGAAATCGAGTTTCAGCTCCTGGTTCCGCCTCTTGTCAGATTGACCCCCTTCTAGCCTCATGGGATCTATCGTACCTGCTTTTAAAACTATATATGAAGCCTGCCTCTACCACTTCATCGAGATCATTCCACTTCACAACTACTCTCAGACTGAAGACACTACCATCCCTGTGGTTCATCAGTGTCTATCCTCCAGTCTATCCCGTCTACCCTATCAATTTACCAGAGTATTTAGTAAGTTCCCATGTCTTCCCTGGTTCTTCTGTCCTCTAATGTCAAAATAAATTCCATTAACCTCTCCTCGTACTCCTAGTTTTGAACAAGCCTTGTTGCATACTTCTGCACTAGCTGTTTTTTTCAGTTGCGGGTTCTATACTGGTGCTGCATACTGTAATATAGGCCTGAAGTATGGTGTATAAAGGGTCCGGAATTACCCTGTTGAGATTTCTGAGATTCTTGTAGTCAGTGCAAGACGAGCATTAACGGTAGAGGTTATTCGGTTGATGTGAGCCTCTGGCGTTATATTGGGCACTATGCCCACCTCTAGGTGGTCTGGTGGCTAAAGCTCTCGCTTCACACGGCGAGGGCCTGGGTTCGATTCCCAGCCAGGGCAGAAACATTGGGCGTGTTTCTTTATACCTGTTGTCTATGTTCCCCATCAGTAAAATGGGTACCTGGGTGTTAGTCGACTGGTGTGAGTCGCATCCTGGGACACTGACCTAATCTGCCCGAAATGCTCAGCATAACAAGGGACTTTCTATATAGTAGTATGTCACTGATGTCAGCTAGGCCTGTATACCATGTACATGTACTTGTAGTAAATAAAGATATTATTATTATTATTATTATTATTATTATTATTATTATTATTATAGGTCTTGCTCTTTCAGCGAGGTCTTCCAGCCTCTCGACTCCATACCGTATTTCCGATTTTCTGGCTCCTTCCCCAATCTTTATTATCTTGCCTTCACTGGGGCTGAATTAAAGTAACTACTTTATTGATGAAACTTTGTTTGTCCAGATTTTTTTGCAGATTTTCTTGGTCCTCATCTGTTTGTACTATTTTCACTAGTTTTTACATCAGCAAACAGGGATACATTTGAATCAATCCCGTCTGGAATCATTCACATAAACCAGAAACAATACTGGTCCTTATACCGACCCTTGCGGCACTCCGCTAGTTACTCTTCTCCATTGAGACGTCTCTTTCCTGACAGACTCTTTGCTTCCTTTCCCTAAGGTACTGTGGCCCACTGTAATACGTGCCGCCCTGTTGTTAACGCCTGCAACTTTAGTTTTGTCCCAGCCTCTTGTAGAGTACAGTATCAAATTATTCTAATGAAAACTAAGCAGTAAGATTAAAAGAGTCATACAGCATTGTATCAAATGCCTTCCTGCAGTCTAAGAAAACATAATTCATCTCTCGCACATTTTTATTTTCATAAGAAGGGCGAGGACGTTCTCGTTCACCGCAAAGTTCAAAATGTCTTAGGTGGTGACTACGTCAGTCGAAATGCGAAATTCCACTAAAACTGATTGAATTTAAGTAAATCTCATTTTTATCCTGATGAGATTGCACTTTCTCGCTTCCAGCTGATTGGTTGTGAACGTATTTTCCGAATAACCACACAATGTCTTTCAACTGCAGCCTAGCAGGCTCTTCACTATTCACTTAATCTAATGCAAGTCTGGCAGCTGAAAAGCAATGTCAAGAATCCCACTAATCGTGTTCTCACTTCATACGTTGTGTATATGTGATTTGCTTCTTGAACAGACTCTCTTGGATAGTTAATAATAATGAAACATAGTTTCTGAACTTTTCTATCTAAATAAAAAGATTTTTTTTTTTACATATATAATTTTATATGAAGAAAGGCAGGAGCGTGGAGATGAGGACCAGCTGCTATAGGGAGGGGAAGGGTGGGGAGACGACACAAAACAGGATAAGAACCAGTGTTTTAAGTCATGCCTAGTGATTCAAACAATGCCTCTACTCCCTCTCCCACACTGTCAGGTCCCTTTCCTTTAAATGTATCCAAGTCCCTCAAAAAATTACCTACTTCTTTCCTGAGAGAGAGACACGGTGAGAGTGTGTGTGTACTAACCTATTTGTGATTGCAGGGGTCGAATTATAGCTTCTGGCCCCGCCTCTTCGCTGTACTCATCTATTTGTAGTTGCAGGGGTTGAGTCATAGCTCCTGGCCCCGCCTCTTCACTGATTGCTACTAGGTCCTCTCTCCTTGCTCCATGAGCTTTATCAAACCTCGTCTTAAAACTATGTATGGTTCCTGCCTCCACTACGTCACTTTCTAGGCTATTCCACTTCTTGACAACTCTATGACTGAAGAAATACTTCCTAACATCCCTTTGACTCATAGGAGTCTTCAACTTCCAATTGTGACCTCTTGTTTCTGTGTCCCCTCTCTGGAACATCTTGTCTCTGTCCACCTTACCTATTCCTCGCAGTATTTTATATGTCGTAATCATGTCTCCCTAACCCTCCTGTCCTCTAGTGTCGTCAGGCCGATTTCCTTAACCTTTCTTCGTAGGACAATCCCCTTAGCTCTGGGACTAGTCTTGTTGCAAACCTTTGCACTTTCTCTAATTTCTTGACGTGCTTGACCAGGTGTGGTTTCCAAACTGGTGCTGCATACTCCAGTATGGGCCTGACGTATATGGTGTACAGAGTCTTGAACGATTCCTTAGTGAGGTATTGGAACGCTATTCATAGGTTTGCCAGCCGCCCGTATGCTGTAGCAGTTATCTGATTGATGTGTGCCTCAGGAGATGTGCTCGGTATTATACTCACCCCAAGATATTTTTCCTTGAGTGAGGTTTGCAGTCTTTGGCCCCCTAGACTATACTCTGTCTGCGGTCTTCTTTGCCCTTCCCCGATCTTCATGACTTTACATTTGGCAGGGTTAAATTCAAGGAGCCAGTTACTGGACCAGGCTTGTAGCCTGTCCAGGTCTCTTTGTAGTCCTGCCTGATCCTCGACTGATTTAATTCTTCTCATTAACTTCACATCATCTGCAAACAAGGACACTTCTGAGTCTATCCCTTCCGTTATGTCATTCACATATACCAAAAACAGTACAGGTCCTAGGACTGACCCCTGTGGAACCCCACTCGTCACAGGTGCCCACTCTGACACCTCGTCAGGTACCATGACTCGTTGTTGCCTCCTCTGATCCATTGCAGTGCCTTTCCTGTTACGTGTGCCTGTTCCTCTAGCTTTTGCATTAACCTCTTGTGAGGAACTGTGTCGAACGCCTTCTTGCAGTCCAAGAAAATGCAGTCTATCCACCCCTCTCTCTAGTGTCTTACTTCTGTTACCTTGTCATAAAACTCCAGTAGGTTTGTGCCACAGGATTTTCCTTCCTGAAACCGTGCTGGTTGTCGTTTATAAGGTTGTGTCTTTCTAGGTGCTCCACCACTCTCCTCTTGATGATCTTCTCCATGACTTTGCATACTATACAGGTCTGTAGTTTAATAAACAAACAAACAAACAAACAAATTTTATTTCATTGCAGGTTACATGGGTATGGGAAATTACAATGTAAATTGAGTGCAAGGAGAGCCACTGACATGCCATGGCATTAGGGGCAGCTTATTCTAGTCCTTAAAAACTATGTACTTAATATTAGAGAAATTTATTGAGTTTATTCTAGTTAAAATTATTTTCAAAATTACAATATGATGAAATTTTACTGTTTAAATTATTATATAATGATATTAGATCTTAGATTGTTACAGGTGTTAAGATTCTTGAATGATAATATGGAATTGAGATTATCTTAAGGAAAATAACATTGAGCATTTTTGACATTAACTTATAATATGAGTAGGGGTAACATAATAGTAACATATTATTAAAATTGAGATTATCGTATAGGAAAGTAACAATGAGCATTTTTCAAAGTAGTTTATAGCATGATCATTTAGGTTTGGGTGAGTAGGTGGTTTTTGAGTTGAGTCTTAAATTGATTTTCAGACAAGAT
>WNWK01058855.1:0-10338 GCA_009830355.1 Cherax destructor | reverse complement strand
GTACATATAAAAAGAATAAATTTATAATTAAACATTTAAAATAACATTTACTTCCCTTTTTATTGAAGAGAGTTGGGGCATTTTGGAGATAGGGAGGAGGAAGGGGGGGGTTATGTTTGGAAGGGGAACCCCCCATAAGGACTTAGGAACAAGTCCCTTTTGGGGTTATTTCCCTTTTTTTGTTTTTTAAGACTGGGCCCAGCTTGAGAGTCACTAGCCCCCTGTTAAAAAAAATAACGCGAGAGGTTCTGTTTTAACCCTTAACATTTTCCTAAGGGACAAGGTTTGTCACTGAACATGATGCAGATATGGCTTGTTTGAGTTTGCCCGGAGGGGTTTTTTCAAAAATTCCCCTTGTCCACATAGAAAAAATTTCCAATCTCTGAAGTAGTTACTACCTCACCCTGTCCACCCTCCTCCTGTGAATCAATTTCCTCTACTGTCGCTGATGCTTTTCCTGATGAAGCTCTTGCAGCCTTCAGTGGTTAGGTCTACCTGTGCTCCTCCACATCCCACCATCACCCCCAACCCCAGGCTTTTCCCCAACCAAAATATCTTCCAAAAGGCACAGGGTTGTCATATAGCCCCAAACCTTCAAAACCCTCTTTTAAACACAATCCGGCCACGGTGGTCTCCACAGAGTTCAAAGTCCTGGAATACTCCCCCCCGCCTTACCTATAAGGCCTATGCAATGGAGAATATAAATTTTTCCAGAACTTTGGGGTCAACTAGTGTCCGGGGTCACTTAAAAGCCTTTGAAACACTGTTTTTGGTACAGTTTTTTGGGTTAAAAATACCTACTGGTCCATGGAGGGAGGAGGGGGGGGGAGGAGGAAGAATTTCATTTTTAAAACTGAAGTCCCAGACAAATAGTTTTCCGTTGTGAGGATGAGCAGGAGCATTGTCCAGTGGGAGGCACTTGTCTCAATTTCTGTTCCAGGGGGTATTTTTTACATTGGGGCCAAACACTCCAGTGAGCCATTTCCAGGAAAATTGCCTTCGGGCCCATGCCTTGGGTTCCTTCCAAAAAACACACAAAATTTTTTTGTTACTTTTGTTTTTGAACACACTGGGATTTTCAGAGGATAATATTAACCCTTTTTAGGGTCACCCGTACTAGACGCAGAAAAAAAAATAATAATAAAATAATAAAATTTTATTGAGACATGGGACAGGGTACATGGTTGGGGAGACAAGATACATAGTTTTTATGAGATATACATGCCAAAAAACCCCAATATGCTGTGCACGGGCATTCTTAGGACTACTTAAAGCCCATGGTAAAAGTTAGGGTTGAAAATTTATAAAAAAGTATAATTTTTATCTAAGTTATAAATTTTGAAATAGTTGGACATATAATTTAAATTGTAGCAATGCAAAAATTTGATAAAAACATTTAGAAAAATTAATTGAATGCAGTTCAGTTTATTTAAAATGTAAATGTTAAGTATTATTCATAACATTTTTTTATTTTTAAGTGATTAGTAAGTTTTTTACATTTGTGATTTTTCTACTTTGTTGGGAATGTTTGATATTAATTTAGTTTGGGGAGAAGGTGGTTTTTTAGATTTTTTTGAATTGGGGTACAGGCAGAGTGTCTTTGGCAATGAACAGGTAATGAATTCCCAAAATTTTTCGTTTTTTATTGCATTGATTTTTTACATAGTGTTAAAGGGGAACGGGGGAACACAGGAGTGATCTGTGTTAGTGTTAGGGTCTGTGTCCTTTTAAAAATTTGGGTGGAGAAGTTTGGGGGTGGGTTAATATTTGCATAGAGTGTTCTATGTAGAAAACAGAAAAAAGTATGGATGTCTTTATGGTGAGTAAGTTTAGGTTTTGAATATTTGGGTGGCCGGGGTTGGTCATTTGTACGCCTAAATTTAGTCCCTTTCAAATCTGGTGGAAGAAACTCGGGCCAAGAAATATAAGTTTATTCAGGAAACAAAATACATTTACATACATTATCTACATAGCAGCATATTTTAGAGAAACTGGGATAACCCAAAAAGTCAGAAAATACTTATTTCCATTGGGGCCCTTTTTTTATACCTTAATTTTTACATTGTAGGTTATATGCTTAATTTTATAAAGGATATATGTATACTAGAATAAAAAAGAAACATATACATGTGTGTTAGCAAAAAAAATAAAAACATTTCCTCCTTTCTGTCCACACCCGGTCCCTTTTGGTTTTTTTTTGAACTGGCTCATGCTGTGACGGGCTTTGACATGTGCAGGCAGTCTTTTCCTTTCCTTTTTGCTGTACAAAAAAGGTGTTTGAAGCCGGCCACTGACTGGGGGAACTAAAAAGTTTGCTCTCTCCCTAGTACATGACTGCTTTGTTCCCCCCTTTGAAAAAATTGGCAAAGATATTCGGGACACTGTTTTAAATTTTAAAATTTATTTAATTGTTGTTTATCTGTTTCAATATTCAGCATATCCACTGTTGTAATTCACCCTGGCCAATGTTTCCCTGGATGAACTTACCTTTTTTCTTGGGATTTGCAGCTTATTTTTTCATTTTTTGTCAAGAGTACCATGAAGAGGCTAGTCCATATGACATTGTATGGGCTAGACATAGGGTCCCAGCCTCAGTAGGTAGACATTTGGTTTGCTGTAGAGGAACTTCAGTCTGGCATTCGCTTTTTACTAACTGTCCCACAATTCTCCGAATAGGGGTAAAAGGGGGTTTCCCCAGATTTTTTACTGAGGAAACTGAAGGATGGATTTTTTACAGGGATATTAAAATTATTTCCCTGCTCAGTTTATATTTGTGCCAAAGAGTAGGTTTTCTGTTTTCCCGAGATGTAAATATTTGTTGTCTACTAACCATTTGTGCAGGACCCTTTCCCAAATACATTAGCTATATCTTGGGGGTTTTTACCTGACACTAGCGGGCACTGTCATCCGCATACAGAGGGGTTTTTACTTGACACATGGGCATATCATTTACATAACAAGGAAAAAAAAGGACCCAGAATATACCTTGGGGAACCCACATGCTATCGGGTGGTTTGATTCCCTTTTTTGATTTTGACAATTTGTTTCTGTTCAAGATAGGGCTTAAACCATCGTAACCCTTTCCTACTTGAAGTTTTTCATAATATATTGTGGTTGAAGATCAAGGCCTTTTTCAAGTCTAAAGTTACCATTCCAATGATTCCCAATGACTTTAGTTTTCATGTAATCCATAGAAATTAGGGGGGGTGCTTGAGTAAGATCTCCTAAAGCCATTGGTAACTATGAAGAATGTTGTTGTCCTTTAAAATATTTAACACTTGACAGTACACCGCCCCCCCTAGAATTTTTGGGAAATTTCACTATATACTAACAGGCCTTTGTTCACATCAGACCCACTATTTTTCTTTAAATAGGGGTAACTCTGGCCCCCTTTAACCCATCTGGCATGTATTAGTGGGATGGACAAATTTATTTGTAAATGGGGATTCCCGTTCAGAGGCACCATCTTTTAGGAATTTAGACGGATGTTATCTGGGCCCCTTTTTAAATTTGGGGTTTTAAACCCGCTTGTTCTTTTTTACAAATCATGAAAAAATTACAGTTGACAACTGTTTGGGGTTTCTTTTATTGGGATAGTATGTTTTAAATTTATCAGAGTCTGTGTTAAAGGTTTTATGCAGCTGGTAGCTTACTTACAGGGTTTATACAATTGTGTAGATGAATTAAAAAAATTTCCCCTTTAGTTGTTTCCCATACCTCTTTCCATTTGAACATGTTAGATCTATCACGGGTTTTTGGCATACCCCAACTGTTTGAGTTGTTACCAGAGCTTTTTAGGATTTTCTTTATTTGATCTTTGAAAAGGTCTTGCCTTTCGCCTTTTATAAGCCTCTGCACTTTGTTCCCCACCCTTTGGGAACAAGTTGCAAATCCTGTCTGTCTGCCTTAACCCTTTGACTGTTTTGGGGCGTATAAACCTTAGAGCCAATGTTTCGGGCGATTTATCACCTAAATTTTAGCGGCCTCAAATCAAGCAGGAGAAAGCTGGTGGCCCACATGTGAGAGAATAGGTCTGTGTGGTCAGTGTGGGAGTTAAAAAAAACCCGCAGCAAGCAGTACATAATAGAAAAACCCACCGTATTTTTGGATTAAAACGCCCACTTTTTGGTGATTTTTTATAGTATTTTGGGATTTTCTTTTCATGGTCTCATTTGATAGAATGGAAAAAATACTACAGAAATATAGATGATTTTATTTGTTTAGATGTAAAAGATCTTGAAATTGAGCTCAAAATAGCGGGAAAAGTTCATTTTTTCCAATGTTCAAAAAAAAAATATCACACCACGGGCCCCAAAAACATCAACTGGTGAGTCTTTTTCTTTCACAAGTGCACAGATATTATTTTAAATTTTTAAATAATGAAAGTCTGCATAAAATAAATTTCATTTTTGGTGAATAAAAAACAAAAAAGAAAAAGAGTAATGTGAGGGCCTAAAGACGTGACTAAAGAAAGATAAATCTTTTTTAGTGCTAGGGGTTCCATTGTTTATTCGACCCATTTTTAAAATTTATATCTTTTTTTTTTTGCATGAAATTGGCGAAATTGCCTTTTTTGACCACTTTTTAGGGAGTTGAAACTAAATTGGTGATTTCGTCCAATTGATAGAACAAATGTAGTTCTAAAGAAATAGTATGAGTTTGGTCGACTGTCTCAATGGAATTGGCCAAAAATAGGGCTTATATTCGAAAACGCTGATGCGATATATCACTGACACGCTAACTTTGCGAGAGCTACCGTAAGCAATCAAATTTAACTTGGGTGCTTACCATGGGGAAAAAAGTTTCTCTATCATTTCATAAGAAAAAAATTTTTTTTTTTTTCCAAAAATTTTTCCAAAGAATGACATTTCAGAAGGGGTCCGACATAAAAGGGGAAATTTTTTATCAACTGGTCTCTGAATTTCATATTATCTAATATCTCAGTAGTCATCCAGGGTTCAGTTCTTCGTTAATCCTAACCTTTCAACTGGTGCAATATTATCAAGGATGGAGGAACATTGTTTAAATTTTTTCCCGGGATCAACTGTCAACTTGTTATCACTGACCAGTCAAAATTTTGGTAGCATATTTACCAGTGTTTTTTATTAGTTTTAGTTGCCTAACTTTTATTGTCTTTTAGGCTATCCTTTCCCCTAGAAATTTTTCCGGTACAAAATGATGAAATGATCATAAGACCTGTGGTAATGCCCCCTGACTGACTAATGTTCTGGGGTTACAAAGTATGTGGTCAATTAGGTTGAGAATGTGTGATGGGGGTTGGGTTATTAAATTGGTTTAACTTTTTAAATCCAGAATTTGTTTTTTTTTACATAGCCCGTTATTTTGCTGTTGAAAACAGATGTTAAGTCCCCAATATTACTGTCTCCATTGTTATCAAGTCCGACAAGACTTCAAAAGCCCTCTAAGAACTGGTCAGGGGTGGGGGGGGAAACTTTTCCCTACTAAGATGGGTTTGGTTTTGGGGTAGCAACACTTCAAACCATAGAATCTCCAGTTTATTGTCATTTAAACAGGTCTTTGATTATAGGCTGTCGTTTTTTGGGTGGCACATCCCCCACCACCTTTCTTTTCCCTATCAAAGGTTTTATATTGTGCCTTCTATTTTGACATCACCAGTCACCGTATCATCCAACCAGGATTCCAGATGGATATAACTGCCGCTCTAGTTCTGTTAGCTAGAATCCTAATCTCTGCCAATTTTGGAAGAAGTATTTTTGGTTGACATGAATAAAGTAAACCTGTTTTCCTAAGACAAATTCAGAATAAATGGAAAGGGGGTCATTAGCTTTAAAAAAAGGAAAATGAATGTCATCATTGCAAAAGGGAATTGCCAAATGTTTTTAAAAAAAATGAAATCTGGCACTATTACATAATTGAACATAACCATTATGTACCCCCCCCATACATCTTTACATAGGGGTATGTTTACTGTTCTTCTTCATTTAGTACAGTGTATACAAAGTCTGGTGGTGCTAGATAAAATTTCTAGTTTCATTAATATAGTGTTGTTACATTACTATACTAGACCGCATTATCACCTTGACTTATCTGTCTTTTTGCACCTGTACCATAGATGGAGGTCCTGGATTATTGAATATCGCCACTTAATAGAGCCACTATAAAGTTTGGGCCACTTTTTTTTTGGGAGAGGGGGTTCCCAAACATTGCGGGTAGTGGCACTTACGCTTAGAGGGCCACGTTGGGTTTTTTACTTTCCAGGGAGCTATCACCTCATTCCCCTTTTTCCAGACCCCATGACTGACCTTCTTTTCGAGAAATGCACAAAATGATAAATATCATTATGGCAGCCTGAATTTGATGCCAGCCATATTACCACCCTTTATCATTTTACAATAAAATTGGTTTTCTTTTCTTTACTTTTATTAAAAAGAAACCACTGATCCATCAGACATAGAATGCCTAGATCTATTAGAAATCACCATTTACTAGTAAGTTTTCTGTTATCACACCCCGGAAACCCCCATTTGCCCCCTTCCCCTTGGAACCCCATCACCCTCACTTCATAGTCCGGTTCCCATCACACTTCTAACCTTTCCATCCTGGCAGTGTAAAAGAAGTTTTTAAAGGCGATGTCCGACACAGCCCCATCAATCCCATATAGGGCTGCCGTTGTTGCTTTTCCCCGTAGAGTTGATTTTCAGCCTTTTTTAAAGAGGAGGGAAAACAGCCACTGCCCCAAGATTCCTTGGAGTTTTTTTTAGATTTGGCTTTTTCTCCTATGTTTCCTCCCAATGTACACTGGCTTTAAATAGGGAAGTCCGCTATTAAAAATATCCTTGGTTGGAACATTCTTTTCTTTCCCACATTTAGCATGAGGAGAACTGCGGGTTAAGTTTAAAGTTTTCGGGAGTTTTTTTGTAGATTTTTTTGTTTTCCTGTTTTTCCCTCCCATTAAAACCGCTGCAGTTTATATGATGGTCAGGTACTGTCAGTATAATTGAACGTTTGAGTTGTACATCTGGCAGAGGGGATTGAACAGGCCATGTTTAAATTATCACTTCCACCCCCACCCCATGAGGGAAAAAAAAGAACACACTAAGTAACCCCCATTTAATATTTGTTCCTGGAAACGCGTGTTAGGAAAAACGTGTTGATAATTAAAAGAACTTATGGGAAAATAGGTTAGTTCCCGGGGTCCCAAAAAACCAAACAAGTTTTTTTTTTTACCAAAAAATCTTAAAAAAGAAAAAAAATAGTATTTTTATTAAATTTTGGGGAATGATGTTTGTTTTAGTGAAGAGTAGATAGGGTGGTGTCCCACTGGGGTGAGGGATGGTTGTTTCGGAGAAGGGATTAGAGGTCCTGGGCTGAAGTCAGGTTGTATTGGTGTGTGCATAAATTTTGAATGGATCTCTGGGCTTTTTATTTTGATTTCATTTTACAGCTGACGGTAAGGCATCAGTGGTCAGACCCCCCTTTTAAAGCCCTGCTTCTAGTTTTCGGGGCCTCTTCAAAAAAAAGTCGAGTTTAGCAGCAACATGGGAAATGCTCACGAACGTGCAATGTTAACTGTTTTTCTTCAGGTTCTTCTTTATTTTTTCTGCCCTCCCCTTTTTTGGGATCAAACTCCCAACATTTCCCTGGACCATGTCTTCATCATTATCTTTTAAGAGTTCATTCACACTCTTCATTCATATCTTTTAAAAACCCTCACCTGGTAATCTCCCCAGCTGAAAATTTCCCGAACCTGACTTCCCAAGGGAAAAACCCGTGAAACAATTTAATCAGAAGGGCCAATAACTTTCCCCCGCCTCATTTAATGTTGATTGGGGCTTCATTCCATGCATTCTAGCATAGCTGATGGTCTGCAATGTTAAATTTTTCCAGAAGTTGGGACTGCCAGGTTGAGTCAAATCCATTATGCAACTAGTTTTTTATAATTTTTTTTTTGTAGTTACACTTGAATGTCTGAATAACCCCCACCAGTGGTTGACGAGATGTTGTATTTGGAGGTAAAAATACAACTTTTTTATGGGGGTCACATCCAGCAAAGCTTGTATGAGACGGGGAAATTTTCAAGAATGAAGAGAGCCTTGAATGCAAGGTTCTTGCTGTGCAGGTAAAAATTGACTTCAGGAATAAAGGATGCAAAACCCGTCAATAAATATTTCCCCTGTCATCCATGCTGACTGGTTTTTCTTCCAAATTACAAGGTGTTTTATCCACACCCCTCAAAGGACGAGGGGTCTTAGAGCGGTAAAACCATGGGCTTTCACTTAAATCACCTGATGCATTCCCCAAAAGGGGCAAGGTGGGATCCTTGCTGCCTTGAAGCCGGTATTTTCTTGCTGACTGATATGTTCTGCTGGCATTTTTTTCCCGAAAACACCTGTCTCGCCCGAAAACACTTGTGTGGCTTATAGCCACCCTCAGAAATAAGTTTCCAAATTCAGCAGGGGAAAATTTTTTGCTGCTGTATGATCAGCTGAAGACTTTCACCAGAAAACTTAATATTATGCAACTTTTATAACAAAGTTGTGAAACCAGCCGCGCAAACACACACTCATTTTCAGGCCTTCCTTCCTTGTCACACACTGCTTTAAACAACTGTAATGCCTTTTCCCAATTAAATGAAAATTAATGGGACCTTTCTTTTTTTTCTGTTTGATCCACCGCAACAAGTTTTCTTTTTATTTACTTGTTACCACGTTATTTTTTTCATGAGGTCACATTTTGGGATTCATTACACAAGCCCGTATATTTCCCATTTTCCCAATTGTACGAACCGACGCTTCATTAACGCCTAGGCCCTACATATCCAACACGGACCCCTTGTTTTTCTAATATCTCGATTTTCTTGGTAACCCAATTTTAACGCTTTAAAACCCTTTTTTTATCACTTTGGGGGAAAACTTGTTTTTACTTGGGGGATGATTCTTAGATTTATCAAAATGCAGTGAAAATGAGAAATGATTAAAAAAACACAGCGATCTTCCCATTATTGTTTCCGCACGTGTACGAACCAAAATGAACGCTGGGGGGGAGCGGGGTGGGTGAGGTGGCTGGGGATAGCATAGGACTCCCCCCCTGACCAATGGTTTAGCCCACCGCAGGCGACCCGGGCCAAAATTTTTCCCCGCCAAATCCGAATATAAGGGTTTTCCGGGGTTAGATAAAAATGGGAATTCTTCAATCGCTGCATTCCCAAAAAGCGCAACATAAAGTCGGGAAAAGAGGGCACTAATTCCACCTCAGCCTTTTTTTTTTTTTTTTTTATGTTGACTTACATTAACACTGTGCAGTTGATATGGAGTCATACTTCAGTGTAGTGGAGAAGTTGCTTGTCAGATTTACGCTGGTAGCGGGGCTGGGGTTTAATGCCGGTCCCTTTTTGGGCAAATTTTGGGCCATTTTCGCTGTAGTCACACGTTTTTTTTCACTGTAAGTTCCTTGTGTGTTGTTACAACAGTTCCTGCAAAAGACCATTGCTGGAGTCTCAACGGGCCCCGGGGAAAGGTAAAATAGGAGCAGCCTTGATGTTGGCCTGGTCCGGGGTTTGCCACAAGAAAAATGGTTTATGGTCAGTGTGCATAAAAATCCTGAAGCACGATAAATGAGAAAAAAAACCCCGCCGTTTTTTGGTTTAAACAGCACTTTGGGGGGCCGATGGTATTTGTGGTTGTATTCTGGTTTTCTATGTCTATTGTAGAATGGGAAAATATATTACAGAAATAGTGATGATTTTGATTGGTTTTAGTGACAAGCAGTTCCTCGGCCCAAAATTGCTCCAGAATGCTGCCAATGCCTTTTCAACGAATTTATTCCTTAAGAAAACAAGGTTGTCATTTCAGACCCTCAAAAAACACTTGCAAAAGCACTTACAAAATACACTTCAAAAAGTTCGAGTTTGGGGATGCAAAAACCGAGGGGCCACTGACCTTGAAACTGAGGCAAAGTAGCAAAAAAGTTTTTTTTGTCGATGTTTAAGAGTAAACAAACATGCCATGCGTCCAATACACATCAACTGGGATGTTTAAAATTTTTGCACAAGTGCACTGAATTTTTTATAGTTTCAATGATGCAGTTGTTTCATAACAGTAAATCTCCTATTTTTTTTTTAGAATAAAAAATTTAAAATGGGCAAAAATAATGTAAGAGGGGGCCCGGGGACGGGCTAAGAACAGAAAAAATGTTATTTGAGTGGCAGGAATGTCCTGTTTATTCTGGACCCTATTTTGAAATTTGTGTGAAATTAAAACAATTTCTGACCACCTTATTGGGGAGTTGAAATCAGTAAAATTTGGGATTTTTATACCAATTGATAGAACAAATGGAACTCCCCAAAAGTAAATTTTT
>WNWK01058854.1:0-10339 GCA_009830355.1 Cherax destructor | reverse complement strand
ATCTACAACGATGGAATATGACAGGGAAACACATCCACAAAGATGGAATATGACAGGGAAACACATCCACAACGATGAAATATGACAGTAAAACCCGTCCACAACGATGGAATATGACAGGGAAACCCGTCCATGGTGTTAGAATATGACAGGGAAACCCGTCCATGGTGTTGGAATATGACAGGGAAACCCGTCCATGGTCTTGGAATATGACAGGGAAACCCGTCCATGGTGTTGGAATATGACAGGGAAACCCGTCCATGGTGTTGGAATATGACAGGGAAACCCGTCCATGGTGTTGGAATATGACAGGGAAACCCGTCCATGGTGTTGGAATATGACAGGGAAACCCGTCCATGGTGTTGGAATATGACGAAACGTCCATGGTGTTGGAAGACAGGAAACCCGTCCATGGTGTTGGAATATGACAGGAAACCCGTCCATGGTGTTGGAATATGACAGGGAAACCCGTCCATGGTGTTGGAATATGACAGGAAACCCGTCCATGGTGTTGGAATATGACAGGGAAACCCGTCCATGGTGTTGGAATATGACAGGGAAACCCGTCCATGGTGTTGGAATATGACAGGGAAACCCGTCCAGGGTGTTGGAATATGACAGGGAAACCCGTCCAGGGTGTTGGAATATGACAGGGAAACCCGTCCAGGGTGTTGGAATATGACAGGGAAACCCGTCCAGGGTGTTGGAATATGACAGGGAAACCCGTCCAGGGTGTTGGAATATGACAGGGAAACCCGTCGAGCACGATGAAAAATGACAGGGAAAGAATTCCAGCGAGATGGAAAATGGGAGGAAAACAGTTTAGGGCTAGAGGAAAATGAAAAAAATGGAAAACCCATCCAGAATGATGGAATGTGACAGGAAAACGTTTCCAAAGCGATGGAAAATGAGAAAAAAATATGTCAAGGGCTATTGAAAGTGACAGGGAAAACTGAACAGGCCAATTGAAAATGACAAGGAAAAACCGTCCTGGGCGATGGAAAATGACAAAGAAATCAATCAAGGTCAATGGAATATGAGACCTAAACCCGTCCAGAATGATGACATAAAAACATGTCCAAAAAAACATGTGCTGGGCGATGGAAAATGACAGGGAAAACCGTCCAGGGCGATGGAAAATGACAGGGGGAAACCCATCCAGAAAGCTGAAATATGACAGGGCAACCAGTCCATCGTGATGGAATATGACAGGGAAACCCGTCAATAACGATGGAAATGACAGGGAAAACCGTCCAGGGCGATGGAAAATGACAGGGAAACCAATGAGATCGGTGGAATATGACAGAAAAGCATATCCAGGGCGATGGTAAATGACAAGGGAAAATAGTTCAGGGTTGTGGAAAATGAGAGGGAAACAAATAAACGTCGATGGAATATGACAGGGAAACAAGTCTAGGACGATGGAATATGACAAGGAAACCTATCCGGGACAGAAAATGACAGGGAAAAACCTTCCCTGGAAGTGGAACATGACTGGGAAACCTATCCAGAACCTCCCGTTACCTTACTAGAAGCAGACACAACAGCGCGTAAAAACACTCACGCATTGATACCAGACTAGCACATGAAAACATTGAAAACGCTCTCAAACCACAGAAACCCTCACGCTCACCTTCTACAGACACACCCAACATACATAGTAAACAAGATGATCTATGCATCAGACTTCTGCTGATGGCACAACCAAGATGGGACCCAAACCGGAATTAGCAAGAAATATGCACCCTGCCCCCACAAACACACAACAATTCAATATACGCAGCTGCAACACGAACAGACACATACTGGCTGAATTCGTTGAGGCTGAACACCAGATGTACTGATTTTAAACAGTACATGTGTGCAAGGCACTCAACGAATCAGACACTGGGGCTACACTACACGCCAGTCTGGTGCTGATCCCTATAATGGTACTGCCATTATGGTGAACAGTACTATTCGACATGACTTTCTAAACATCCCCGTCACCTGTCCTCACAATTTGGCTGTAAAAGTTTTCACTTTTCATGGTCCCATTATCATCTACACTACTTATGCTCGACCAAATTCCTACATAAACATTCCTGACTTAACCCTTCTCTTTAATCACTAACTTTCCTGTCTATCTTCTTGCAGACCTAAATGCAAAACATACAGACTTCCACGACACATACACTAGCATACGTGGAAACGAACTGCAACAATTGATCACAAAGAAATACCTTATACACCACGGCCCTCCTTCAACACCTTCTTTGGTCCTATGGGCCAGGGAAAACGAGATATATTTATTACAAACAGAGCCAGCCTCTACCTCCACCACCACATTACACCAGGCCCCCCTCTCTGGCTCAGACCACATACCCATCACCCTTCACATCTCTTCAAACCCTATTCTCATTCCTTCAAGACAAATTCCTTCCTTCTCTAGGGCAAACTGGGACTCTTTTAATACTAACTAACCTCCCATAATTTTAACAACAGACCTACATCAGACATTGACACACAGGTAGCACATATACAAGACTATCACACAGGCTGCTGAAAAAGCAATTCCTAAAAACCAGTATACTGTGAAATACTCCTTCCGCCCGTCTGAAAGCACATGCCAGTCGGGATCTCACCTTCCTGAGGAACATCATCCGTAGCTTGGATGAGGACCATGCCAAAAACTGGCTATCCCTCATCCAGGCTGCTGATTCACGCCGCATACGGGACCCCAGGGAATTCTGGGCTTTTATCCGGAAGGTTACTAGAGTCCCAAAAACAAAGCACTTCCAACACATAACACACAACAACACTAACATTACAGACCTAGCACAAGCTACACATACCTTCAAAGACATATGTGAAAACATTTTTTCACCCTCACCCTCCTGACCCAGCTGCACAACAATACACACAAGATATAGAACACTGGATCTCTACACAGACACAACCTGTCCTGACCCTATTATACAGCTATCTTCTCTCATCTCTACCTACCTCCTCAACACACCTTTCTCTCAACCTCTTGTAAAATCCTTAATTCTGAAGCTTCCTCCCAAAGCACCCGGCGCTTCTGGACTTTCCCACCATATTCTCCGCCACCTCCCAGACTCTGTCATTCCCTCTCTTACTGACCTTTTTCAATGCTTGCCTTGCTTCTGGCTACTTCCCTCCCCTATTTAAATCTGCTATTGCCACACTTATCCCCAAAAACAACAATAACCCAACTGACCCGAGGAATTATAGGCCCATCAGCCTACTAGAAACCCTCGGAAAGATCTCTGAACGACTCGTAAAAAGACTGAGAACTCACTTAGAGACAAACCACCTCCTAAGGCTCTGTGCTTTCCCCTACTCTATACATCCTTTACACAAACGACATCACAACTCACTCACACTAGCATATGCTGACGACATCACACAACTCACTGCACATGAACAGTGCAGATATCTATCACTCAGAACACAACGCGAGGTAGACAGGATCTGTGCCTGGGAGATTCTTTGACGCATTAAAACCAATGCCAATAAATCTAAGATTACTTACTTCTTCCCAAAATGACGCCTACCACCATTACCTGTTGACGTCAGAACCACCACTATAGGAACACCCATCCCACGAACACGCAATACCACCACTGTCCAAGGAGTTAATCTGGACTCCAGTCTTAGACTTCACACTCACATAAACGCCTAAAGAGCTATGGGCAGTTCTGCCCTCGGGCGACTATACAAGCTCATAGGCTCGCACCCACACACAGGTGTAGACTTGTACAAGGCCCTCATACGGCCACTTATCACATATGCACCTCTTGCTCTTTCTGTCGCTGCAAAAACAAACGTCCTGAAACTGCAGCGAATCCAGAACCGTTCACTGAGGTGGGTGCTGGGCGTGGCGTGGGATGACTTTGCCACAAGGGAGTCTCTCAACATCTGGACTGGTACCCCGGCGCTGAACGTGTTCTGGAAAGAACTCAGTGACAAGCAGTTAGACCGACTAGAAACCCACCAAGACACTTGGACAACCTTCCTTGACGAAATAATTAGACGCCAGACAACACTCTAAACCTCTTCCAATCCTTATACAATCCTGCTCCTCCTCTTTATTCCTAACCTCTAATCTCAACTTCTGCCCTGCCCTCTGCAGGCGTGGACCTTAAAATACGTCCTTTTTACCAAGCCAGCTTCCATGTTTTTCTCCCTCTCCAACCCATCTTTTGCATTTGAGAAACAGACAACAGCAAACCTGTGTTTGACGTGCTGGCGACATCTCTGCGAATGTCTTTGCCACTCTTGCCCAGACCAATTCTACTGTTGCGCTTGTTACGTTCTTGCAGTCAGCATGGTCTAACAACTATTCCACCAGCCTTGCCAACCAACGCCATGCAGCTGGATTTAGCCCCGGCACTTGCATTGTTGCTGAGGATTCTGCTGCTGCCCTGGCTGCTGCTGCTGATTCATCCACCAACTCACTGCTCTTCTTGCTGTTGGACTGAATACGTGACGACATCTCTGACAGCTGTTGACCTGTCTACATAGAGCATTGCCACCACCCAGCAGACATTGAGCGCTGTGGGCTGCATACGTCTGTGGCTACAAACCAACAGCGGCTGCCGCTGCCTGCTGGGAGGCAGGCATAGTGTCTCCTGAGTGTTTTCATTGGCTGAAATTACGTCACCTCTGCTCCCTGAGCAAGTGTTATCCATTTACACTGTTCCTTCCTCGCCTCCAGTTCGATGTAACAGCATCTCTAAAGACTTTCATTTTGTTTTTTACCTCATCTTTTTTTTAACCAATATCTTTTTTTGGTGTGACAAGGGTTAGCTGAACTGTTGCGCCGTAATTTTCCAAGAGGCCAGTCGAATGTGGGTTGTCTACTGGGAACATCACAACGAGCACCAAGGAAGCATTGGCAGACGAGGGTGAGTCGACATCCCTTGAAACCCCAACGAAGACCATTCCAATGAAGGCCATCCCAACGAAGACCATCGAGAACTCCGCCAGTGAAGGTAAGAACATTGTTTTAGTTGGGGACAGTCAGTTTAAGTTTATGGATAGGGCTTTTTGTCTTAGGGATAGGAAGAGGAGGCAGAGGGTATATTTTCCTGCGGTTGGATAGACGATATCATGAAAGGTAATGGAAGCAATCCTATTATCTGCCTCAGTGCAGGAGGCAACGATGTTGGAAGACCTGATTAGCAGGTATAGGACAGCAATAGACATAATTAAGAAGAAGGGTGGGAACCCTCTGATATGTGCCATTTTGCCCAGGAGAGGAGTTGGAAATGAATGATTGTCCAGGGCAATTGGTGTCAATTGCTGGCTGGACAAACACTAAGGAAAATGCAGTAACATTCACAAACAACTGGGATCTCTTCTATGGCAGAAATAACATGTATGCCAGGGATGGGGTTCATTAACTCAGTGGAGGGATCTGTTAGGTCTTTAAACTAGAAATAGTGGTATGGGTTTTTGTGGAAAATCGATGAATTCCCAGTGTAGCGATAGTATGAGTTTTAGGGAAACTAGTTTTAGGCAGAATGAGGTAGAGGTATTTGTGAATATTATAAAGCCAGTGGCAGTAGGTGACAAGGACAGTAACAGGTAGAGTGGAGGAACAGAAATCGGCAGGAAGAGAAAAGAGAATCGAGGTTTTTTAAACATATATTATACAAATAGTCGTTGTGCGAGAAATAAGATGGACGAATTGAGATTAGTTTCAAGTGCGGGTAACATTGATGTGTTTGCCATAACTGAGACGTGGTATGAAAAATCGGGACTTGCCTGCTGAATGTCACATTCAGTGTTTTAAATTGTTCCAAGTAGACAGAAGAATCGGCACTATGTCCGAGATCGTTTAAATTGTTGCATAAAAACGGGTATAAAGACTGAAACACATACTGAGTGTTTGGGTAGAATTTTCAAATGGGCACGAAAAATTTACTTTAGACGTGATATACCGTCCCCCAAACTTGGATAAAGACCGAGGGAGACTACTGTGGGAGGAAATTGTTAGGGCCACAAGGCACGATAACGTTGTAATTCTAGAGGACTTTAACTTTAGTCATATTGATTGGAATTCCTTGACTGGGAATTTAAGAGTCTAACGACTTCTTAGAGGTAGTTCAGGATTGTTTTTTAAAGCAGTTTATTACAGAACCTACAAGGAGAAATAACCTGCTTGACTTGGTTCTCTCAAACAATGAAACTTGTTAATAATGTAGAAATTTCAGATGAATTTGGCACAAGCGACCACAAATCAATTACTTTTAGCATTGAATGGAAGTATGATAGTGGGAATAACTCAATAACGGTCCCAGATTTTCGCTTAGCAGATTACAATGGGCTTTCAGTTTGGTCTTCGATAGAGTACCTCACAAAAGACTGTTAAGAAAAGAGGCATTTCATGGTATAGGAATGTTGACAATGATATAACATACTAACAAGCTGATGAGCAAGACAGGTGCAACAGTTGGATATTTTTGGTTGTTGAAACGTTTCGCCCACACGGTAGAGTTCTTCAGTCAAGTACAGAGAATGGAATATAAGTGACGAGGAAAAGATGATATCAGTCCATCAACCTTCGATAAATAGTTTGAGGTGCATTAAAATGCACAAGAAAATAAATAATATTGGAAGTAATTCCTGTATCAGTAAGAATATTCCCTTGAATAAAGTTGTCTTAAATAGGTACATGAAAGGCTCTCTCACCCTTCTTCATATAAAGCCTAACTCTTACTTTCATCACTGGAATCAATGGTAGATAACCGCTTACTGAACCCAAATTGTCTAAATTCAAATTGTACGAACTTTCTAATGTATCCAAAAAATATATTTCAAATAATTTAGACCATTTGTGTCTAAGCAAATAATTTATATCACCCATAAGTAAATTATAAAGATAAAGATTTTAACTTTCATGAAATACGTAAAATAGAGCAACAAATCATGACACTCATTATTCATCAGATTTGAATAAATCCTATTACGATCAGTTCCAGTACTGTCAATATTGGTGATTATAATAAATTAATGTTTCTAAAAAAAAACATTGTTTACGTTTTTTTCAATATTTTCATTAGTAAAAAAAATATTACAAAGATTATAAATCTCATCATGGTTCTTGTTATTCCTTTATTCTGCATCTTTTTTTTCCAGAATGACCAAACACATTTCAGTATTTTTACTCACTTTATGATAATCCTTCATTGCTTCCATTTGTCTTACCACTCTTCAACAGTCAGTATTAGAGAGACTGTTCCTACCTTTCTTCAAACAGTCAGTATTAGAGAGACTGTTCCTACCTTTCTTCAAACAGTCAGTATTAGAGAGACTGTTCCTACCTTTCTTCAAACAGTCAGTATATTTCTCTCTCTTGACACTTATTAAATGTTTAATATTTCTATTCCAACTCGAACTACTTTGAACTTCATTTGATTTTATTTGTCTTGTTAAAATTAGAATAACATGAAAGAGAAACAGTAATGTCTGATGAGGTAGTCACATACTTGTGCTCAACATTTAACTGAATCACTAGTTAAAAAAAATATAGGTTTCTCACTATATCATTCAGATCGTGAACGTAGGCTTACTGTCAATAATATGATCCAAGCCTATCAAGTATTGTAATACATAATAAAAAGGCACAATACAGTTATTGGGACAATACACAAGTCGCACACAGGAAACAAACTTATGATAATATGTCTGACTTAGAACATTAACTAGCCACACAGAAAAGTGAGAAGGGAAGGAAGGCAGAATATATGAAAGAGGGAACGGTACGAAAGTGGTGGAACTGTTCTAATTGTCGAAATTGTAGTTGTATCATTATTGCAATCAGAACTAAGCGATAAAACCCACAAGGGTCATATAGAAGTAGTAGTAGTAATAATGTTAGTTGTAATAGTGTGAGTTGTAGTAGATGTAAAATTGAAAAAGGTTGAAAAAAAAACCAAGTCAGCAGTGAAATAAAGGGGTCAGAGGTACTGCAGAAGGGCAGTGCAAGCTAACATCAAACGACATTGGCTGCTCAGCTGATGCTGACACTATTGACATGGTCTGGAAGTCCCACATTGAGGTCAACTCAGAAGTAAATAACTGGTTGAACTCTGTCATCACTAGGGCTCCACAGATAGACAGAGCTCAAAACACTACATTTCGAAATTCTAACACAATTCATCTGACCACCACAGAGGGAACAATTGTTTTAGCAAGGAAGCAAACCTTGGATCTGTTAACTCACCTACACCTGACATCACTTCTTCAACACCTGCCATAACGTCACTGATCCAACACCTGTCAGCATACTTGCCAACACTATTCCAACACCTGGCAGCAGTGCTTCATCAGCCAACACAGTCAGGATTTTCTTCACCAGAGATTAGTGAATAATCAGGGGACCAACATTGCACCTGAACAAATGCTGCGCCAAACAGTCACAGGAAAATGATCGTCAGAAACATAATCGTCAGGCTCTACTGTGTAGGCGAAACGTTTCGGAATAAAGTTGCCTAACTGTTGCCTATGTGTCTTACCTACCAATGTGCAATGTACAGATCTCAGTGGCAACATGCAGACATCAAGTTCCTAATGGAAAATGAGGACTCCCTTCTGCTCCAACACAAATGTCAACGTATTATGATTGTTGGTGACAAACCAACATCTTATACAGAATGACTTTGATGGTCTTGCAGTGTTTGACATGAGAAAATTTATTGATTTCCCTATTCACATCTCTGGCTTCTCCCTCGACCCAGTAGTGAGTGATCTGGCAGAAGGAACAGTCTCTTGTTGGATCGTTTGACCACAAGGCTGTGTTTACGACACTGAAGATCCCATGAGAACCAGGTGAGAAACCTTCACGTACAACCTGGCTGTGGGAAAGAGGAAACTGGGCAGCACTTTGCTCTCAGCTCGTAGCCTCTGATTGGAATGCTCTTCTCCAAGGTGATGTTGACAACCAAGTGAATGCCTTCACTGAACATATCCTAAATCTACACCAAGAACACATCCCTCACCGGCAGTATGTGACGAGGCCTACAGATCAGCCTTGGTTCGGTTTTCGTTGTAGAGAGGCTGCTACTGCTAAGTACAGGACTTGACGAAGGTGAAAGAGACATCCCACTACTTATAATAGGAACCTGCACAGGCAAACTTGTAGGCATACGGGTGAAGTTCAAAAGTGGGCCATCTCTAAATAAGAGGAAGATACAAAAAGAAAGTTGTCATCAGGTAGAGTGGGCTCCAAAACCTGGTGGTTCCTGGTCAAGGAGAGAGAGAAAGTGTTTTTGCCTGATGAACTTATTCCACCTCTAAATCGACAGGATGGGACCATCTCTACTAGTAATCAAGAGAAGCTGACCTCTTTGCCGAACACTTTGCCGCCAAGATGCAAGTTCCTGATGCAGCGAGGGACCCTCCTTGGCTAGCTGCAAGAACTGCGTCAAAACTGTCAGTGGTGACAATAAGGCAGGAGGAGGTGCATTTCTTTTTATATCTCTGTATCAAGAAAAGGTTGTGAGCCCAGATAAGTTGAATCCAAGATTGCTGAGTAGATGTGCAGTTCAGCTAGCTGCTCCTTTAACTCGCATCTTCAATCAGTGCCTAGTACAGTGTAAATGGCCTTCTCTATGGAAAGAGGCAAATGTAGTCCCCGTTCACATAAAGAAGAGCAGAGCGGAAATCAGCAACTACTGACCATTGTCATTCCTGTCAATCACTAGCAAGATCCTTGAGACAATAGTGGCATAACTCATTTAAAATTTAAAATAGTGGCATAACTCATTTAAAATTATGTCCTTTCTAAAATTTTCTCTTATACGTTTAAATATATACGTTTTTCATTTATGTTAATGTAAAAATTAATAATTTTGTACCAGAACCACCTTAGAAAACTTACCTAAACTTATAACAAGCACAATTTAATTTAGCCTAATCCAACTAAATATTTTAAATAAGTTTACAGTAATTTAATAATAAACAAACACAGTGAACTATATTTTTTTCGTTAGGTTCAGAATGATTTTTGCGAAATTATTGCATACACAAATTTTCGCTTGCCTTATTCGGCAAGAAGAGCGTTGATATTTAAGCCAAAATCTCAAGTTTTACCTATTCAGTACACCATACACCTATCAAGTGTATCGCAGATAACTATCGTTTCGCTGATGATCAGCAACACTGCTGTCGTGTTTGAAGGAGTTCACTTATCTATAAGCACTATTCTGCTATATAAACCGAGGATGGAAGATCTCTGTATTCGAAAATCAGTTTGTCTATATTGTTTGGATTACCTATTAGAACTTGGACAGGGCAGGTACGAGTTTCTGCTTTGGTGATAAAGTTCAAA
>WNWK01058853.1:0-10339 GCA_009830355.1 Cherax destructor | reverse complement strand
AACGGTCACTAGAACCCTAAAAAATTGGGTAGTACATTAATTTTTACCCCTTTTTGATTAGCCTCTCACCCTTTAAAATACATTAAAGAACGGAAACAAGTAACCCCAGTCTTTATATCCCGTTACATTGCTACTTCAAACCCCCACATTTATATTTATTCTTTTTCATTTTCTTAACACACCAGTATCTTCCACTAAGATAGGGTAACCCAAACAAGAGGAAAAACATCCACATTTCTTTAAATTTGTGCCCGAAGCATGCTGGCATCACAGTTTAGTTGCCCCCTCAAACATTCTCTTCCCTCCTTCAGGTGCTGGCACTGTACTTTCCATCTCAACAGATGAAAAAAATACAAACCAAACCATGGGTGGGTTAAACCCGATCAGAGAGTCTAAAAACTCAGACCGTCACGTCACTATAATTAAACTGCCAGATTTAGGTATGGTTTCAATTTTTACCTTTTTATTTTTTTAAGGGTGTTATAAACTTAATTTTAATCTCCTCAATTGTAAACATGACTAAATTTATGAGAACATTTAAGACCATATTTTACATGACAAACCTTAATATTTAATACTGAATTAACAAGACATACATATAACATTTTTTAAACAAATTAATAAGTATCTGAAGGTGTAGATAAAAGGGTTTTTGATGATACTTAAGTCTTATTAAAAATTAAATAAATGGCTGAAATCAAATAAAATTTCAACAAGTTACAATACTATGAGCCTTACCGAACAGTTTGTATCATTATCAGTGGGGATGACAAACCCTTTTTTTGATTTGCTTTTTCTTCCTCTCTTTTTTTGTCATCACTAAATTCTTCTTTTTTTGGCCAAAAAAGCAATTTTTTTAGTTATCTGTTTAATGTAATATCTTCTATTTCTTCATTCTCGCTTTCTTCGTTTTTTTTGCCTTTTTTTCCCTTTTGTCTTTTTCTTCTGCTCGGGAACCTTTTTGGCATTTTTTTTTACATTAATTCCCTTCCTGTTTCCCCTGTTGATTTTTTTATTTTGTTCATCTCTTTCAAGAAATTCTCCGGTGGTTTGGGGCCCCTTTTTGCTCCAATTTTTAGAAAAAAGATTCTTCAAGGACCACCTGAGCACCATCAACAAATACTGAAAAAAGTGCATAGGTGAACAATTGAAAAATGATAAGTTTAAAAGGGGAATTTTAAAGTTCGGGCCTTTGATTTTGGGATGGCTATTAAAACATTTACAGTATATAATTCAGAGGTTAAGAAATAAGAAAGGAGGAACACCCAAAACAGGCCTACTGGCCCATACTGGAGGTCCTTCTCAAATCCAACCCACTAACAAAAATATTTCCCACCCATTTTCAGTGTTTGATAATAAAAGATAATAAAAAAGTTTTCACTGATCTACTGATCTTTATTCCATTCAAGAAAATAATAGAATAATCCAAGTCACAAAAAAATATATTTTGAGATTTGTTCAGAAGATAGTATATAACTATGAAAAGAACATAGGCTAGTCATAGTTTCTACAGAAACTCATAAAAACATGTGAACCTTCCAATTTAATAGAAAATTAAAACTGGTAAAAAAAGATGACAATGCTAAAAGTCCTTTATTTGTATTGTGCAAAGTTTCACCATCATGGGCAGTGACTTCATAGTTTCCTGGGATGTGTCTCATGTGAAATGTCATGTTCTTAAGTGGAGTAAAGTTACTAGTGTGTGGATTTGTGCACTGCAATAAATAAGCTAAGGATGGGTCAGAAAACAAAGAGCAGTGCACAAATTCACTCATGAATGACTTTATTCACATCTAAGAAAACGGCATCTTACACGAGGCATTCCTCCCAGGGAACTATTGTAAGCCATTGCCTCTTCAATCTGCTATGTACAATGCTTGAAAAAGGCCAGTGATTGGTAAAACTCCTCTGAATTTGAGTCTTTTTCACCAGACTGTTGGTATATTGCCATTGCCTCAACCATTAAAACTGACAGTAACACAACCACCATTTTATATTCATACCTCTTTAAGCTGCTGTGCTGTCCGATCATCATAAGTTACTATCAGACATTTCTCCAAGTTCTTACTCTCCTGAACTTCTTTTCGGATTTCATCTAAAACCTCAGACAAAGCTATCCACTTTGGGTTTACTTCAAATCTGGTTTCTTTGTTATAGAAAAAATAAACATTATTGGAGAATGTTCATATTAAATGCATAAAATCCCTACTAAATTATATAAAACTGAAATAATTTCAGCAAACCATTTGAATTCCAAAACAAAATTCTGCATTCAGTATATTATAGTTGTTTTTAGTTGATTCTTTTTTATAGCTATAATACAGAAATAATTTTTAACTGTTTGAAACAGACTATTGACATTACCTTGATTTTAATAACTTGGGAATGGGCAGGATTTGAACCTATGGCATTCCAGTTTTAAAATTACCTAGCCAGTCCTTTCAGCAAAGTGGTGAAGCACTGGCTGCTGTTTTAGGACTAGCTTGCTATGGGCTTGAATACTACCTGTTCCCCGAGTTAAAATACAGTAGAATCCCCGTATCCACTGATTTGGTATCCACAGTTTCAGTTATCCACAGTTTACTGTGGCCCAAAAATACCTGTTTAATTTTGCATAATAATTACCCCAAAGTGCAAAAGTAGAAGATGTGAAGTGCTTCCCATCTGTGAAAAAGTGACAATTCTCCATTTATTGTGCATAATTGATCAATTAAACTTTATAATAAGTATGTACAGTGGTACCCCGGTTTACGATATTTTTTCATTCCAGAATGCTGTTCAAGTGCCATTACCAAACGAATTTATCTCCTTAAGAAATGTTGTAAAATAGACTAGTCCTTTTAGACCCCCAAAATTACACTTACAAAAGCATTTAAAAAAATAAACTTACATAAAAGGGTGAGTTTGGGGACCATCGTAAACCGGGGTACCACTGTATATATAGGGTCTGTTACTATCTGCAGTTTTGGTATCCATGGCAGGTCCTTGGAAAGTATCCCCAGCAGATACAGGGGTCCTACTGTAGTCTTACTATGATTTTTGTGAGTCACTGATTTTAAAAGCTTAATCAAGCAAAAACAATATCATGTTAATTTTGGATCACTGCTTCCACACAAGAGATCATTATGTACAATATTTTTTTTTTTTTTATTAACACATCGGCCGATTCCCACCAAGGTAGGGTGGCCCGAAAAAGAAAAACTTTCATCATCATTCACTCCATCACTGTCTTGCCAGAGGGGTGCTTTACACTACAGTTATAAAACTGCAACATTAACACCCCTCCTTCAGAGTGCAGACACTGTACTTCCCATCTCCAGGACTCAAGTCCGGCCTGCCGGTTTCCCTGAATCCCTTCATAAATGTTACTTTGCTCCACTCCAACAGCACGTCAAGTATTAAAACCATTTGTCTCCATTCACTCCTATCAAATACGCTCACACATGCTTGCTGGAAGTCCAAGCCTCGCACACAAAACTTCCTTTACCCTCCCTCCAACCCTTCCTAGGCCGACCCCTACCCCGCCTTCCCTCCACTCAGATTTATACACCCCGGTTATTCTATCTGTTCCATTCTTTTACATGTCCGAACCACCTCAACAACCCCTCAGCTTCTGGATAATAGTTTTAGTAATCCCGCACTCCTCCAATTCCAAACTCCGAATTCTCTGCATTATATTCACACCACACATTGACCTCAGACATGATATCTCCACTGCCTCCAGCCTTCTCCTCGTTGCAACATTCATCACCCATGCTTCACTCCCATATAAGAGTGTTGGTATAACTATACTCTCATACATTCCCTTCTTTACTTCCATGGACAAAGTTCTTTGTCTCCACAGACTCCGCAGTGCTCCACTCACCCTTTTTCCCTCATCAATTCTATGATTCACCTCATCCTTCATAGACCCATCTGCTGACATGTCCACTCCCAAAAATCTGAATACATTCACCTCCTCCATACTCTCTCCCTCCAATCTGATATCCAATCTTTCGTCACCTAATCTTTTTGTTATCCTCATCACCTTACTCTTTCCTATATTCACTTTCAATTTTCTTCTTTTACACTTTTTTTTTTTTTTTCAACAAGTCGGCGGTCTCCCACCGAGGCAGGGTGACCCAAAAAGAAAGAAAATCCCCAAAAAGAAAATACTTTCATCATCATTCAACACTTTCACCACACTCACACACAATCACTGTCTTTGCAGAGGAGCTCAGATACGACAGCTGAGAAAAGTCCCTCCCAGCTGTCACTATCTCAGACCCCTCCTTTAAAGTGCAGGCATTGTACTTCCCATTTCCAGGACTCAAGTCCAAATAAATCAATTAACTGGTTTCCCTGAATCCCTTCACAAAATGTTACCCTGCTCACACTCCAACAGATCGTCATGTCCCAAAACCATTCGTCTCCATTCACTCCTATCTAACACGCTCACACATGCTTGCTGGAAGTCCAAGCCCCGCCCACAAAACCTCCTTTACCCCTTCCTCCAACCTTTCTAGGAGGACCCCTACCCCGCCTTCCTTCCCTACAGATTTATACGCTCTCCAAGTCATTCTACTTTGATCCATTCTCTCTAAATGACCAAACCACCTCAACAACCCTCTTCAGCCCTCTGACAAATACTTTTAGTAACTCCACACCTTCTCCTAATTTCCACATTCCGAATTTTCTGCATAATATTTACACACACATTGCCCTTAGACAGGACATCTCCACTGCCTCCAGCCTCCTCGCTGCAGCATTTGTAACCCATGCTTCACACCCATATAAGAGTGTTGGTACCACTATACTTTCGTACATTCCTTCTTTTGCCTCCATGGATAACATTTTTGTCTCCACAGATACCTCAATGCACCACTCACCTTTTTCCTTCATCAATTCTATGGTTAACCTCATCCTTCATAAACCCATCCGCTGACACGTCAACTCCCAAATATCTGAAAACATTTACTTCTTCCATAACCCCTCTCTCCAATGTGATATCCAATTTTTCTTTATTTAAATCGTTTGATACCTCATCACCTTACTCTTATCTATGTTCACTTTTAACTTTCTACCTTTACACACTCTCCCAAACTCGTCCACTAACCTTGCAACTTTTCTTAGAATCTCCCATAAGCACAGTATCATCAGCAAAAAGTAACTGTGTCAACTCCCATTTTGCATTTAATTCTCCATAATTTAATCCCACCCCTCTCCCCAACACCCTAGCATTTACTTCTTTTACAACCCCATCTATAAATATATTAAACAACCATGGTGACATTACACATCCCTGTCTAAGACCTACTTTTACCGGGAAGTAATCTCCCTCTCCTACACACCCTAACCTGAGCCTCACTATCCTCATAAAAACTCTTTACAGCCTTCAGTAACTTACTACCTATTCCATACACTTGCAACATTTGCCACATTGCTCCCTATCCACTCTATCATATGCCTTTTCTAAATCCATAAATGCAATAAAAACTTCTCTACCTTTATCTAAATACTGTTCACATATATGCTTCACTGTAAACACTTGATCTACACATCCCTACCCACTCTAAAGCCTCCTTGCTCATCTGCAATCCTACTCTGTCTTACCTCTAATTCTTTCAATAATAACCCTGCCATACACTTTACCTGGTATACTCAGTAAACTTATTCCCTATAATTTTTACACTCTCTTTTATCCCCTTCCCTTTATATAAAGGAACTATACATGCTCTCTGCCAATCCCTAGGTACCTTCCTCTTTCATACATTTATTAAACAAAAATACCAACCACTCCAGCACTATATCCCCTGCTTTTAACATTTCTGTCATGATTCCGTCAATTCCAGCTGCTTTACCCTTTCATTCTACGTAATGCCTCACGCACCTCCCCACACTCACAT
The DNA here is from genome assembly GCA_009830355.1 of Cherax destructor. NCBI lineage: Eukaryota > Metazoa > Arthropoda > Malacostraca > Decapoda > Parastacidae > Cherax > Cherax destructor. The sequence continues at coordinate 4,454 of WNWK01058853.1, read as the reverse complement.
CCTGCTCTTCTTCACTCCTAAACGATGTTGTACCTTCCTGGCCAGTACATGAAATTACCGCCTCCTTTTTTCATCGACATTTAAAAGTTCCTCAAAATATTCCCGCCATCTACCCAATACCTCCAGCTCCCCATCTACTAACTCCCCTACTCTGTTTTTAACTGACAAATCCATTCGTTCCCTAGGCTTTCTTACCTTGTTTATCTCACTCCAAAATTTCTTCTTGTTTTCAGCAAAATTTCTTGACAGAGCCTCTCCCATTCTTTCATCCGCTCTTCTTTTGCACTCTCTCACCACTCTCTTCACCTTTCTTTTACTCTCCATATACTCTGCTCTTCTATTAACACTTCTGTTTTGTAAAACCTCTCATAAGCTACCTTTTTCTCTTTTATCACACCTTTACTTCTTCATTCCACCACTCACTCTTCTTTCCTCCTGCACCCACCCTCCTATAGCCACAAACTTCTGCCCACATTCTAATACTGCATTTTAAAACTATCCCAACTCTCTTCAACCCCCACTACTCCTACTTGTACTAGCCCACCTTTCTGCCAATAGTTGCTTATATCTCACCCTAACTTCCTCCTCCCTTAGTTTATACACTTTTACCTCTCTTACTTGCTGTTGCCATTTTCTTTTGTCCCATCTACCTTTTACTCTAACTGTAGCTACAACCAAATAATGATCTGATATATCCGTTGCCCTCTATAAACATGTACATCCTGAAGCCTACTCATCAACCTTTTATCCACCAATACATAATCCAACAAACTACTTTCTTACGTGCTATATCATACCTTGTATATTTATTTATCCTCTTTTTCATAAAATATGTATTACTTATTACCAAACCTCTTTCTACACATAGCTCAATTAATGGTTCCCCATTTAAATTTACCCTGGCACCCCAAATTTACCTACTACTCCATCCACAACATTTTTACCCACTTTAGCATTAAGATCCCCAACCACAATTACTCTCACTTGGCTCAAAACTCCCACACACTCACTCAACATTTCCCAAAATCTCTCTCTACACTTTCTCTTCTCCAGGTGCATAAACACTTACTATAACCCACTTTTCACATCCAACCTTTACTTTACTCCACATAATCCTTGAATTTATACATTTATATTCCTTCTTTACCTGCCATAACTGATTATTCAACATTATTGCCACTCCTTCTTTAGCTCTAACTCTATTTGAAACCCCTGATCTAATCCCATTTATTTCTCCCCACTGAAACTCTCCTACCCTTCAGCTTTGTCTCACTTAAAGCCAGGACATCCAGCTTCTTTTCATTCATAACATCTACAATCATCTCTTTCTTATCATTCGCACAACATCCACGCACATTCAAACATCCCACTTTGACGGTTTTCTTCTTCTTCTTTTAGTAAGCTATACAGGAAAAGGGTTACTAGCCCATTGTTCCGGCATTTTAGTTGACTTTTACAACACGCATGGCTTACGGAGGAAAGATTCTTATTCCACTTCCCCATGGATATGAAAGGGAAAAGCAATAAGAACAAGAACTATTAAGATAAAATCAAAGAAAACTCAGATGAGTGTGTATACATAAACGTGTACATGTTTGCGTAGTGTGACCTAAGTGTAAGTATAAGTAGCAAGACATACCTGAAATCTTGCATGTTTATGAGACAGAAAAAGACACCAGCAATCCTACCATCATGTAAAACAGTTTCAGGTTTCTGTTTCACAGTCACCTGGCAGGATAGTAGTACCTCCCTGGGGTTGCTGTCTACCAACCTACTACCCTACCAAATTCATCCACCAACCTCTGCAACTTCTCTTCAGAATCTCCAAAAGCACAGTGTCATCAGCAAAAGCAACTGTGACAACTCCCACTTTGTATTTAATTCTTATCTTTTAACCCCACACCTCTTGCCAAGCCCCTCGCATTCACTTCTCTTACAACCCCATCTATAAATATATTGAACAACCACGGTGACATCACACATCCTTGTCTAAGGCCCACTTTTACTGGGAAATAGTCCCTTCCCTCCTACACACTCTAACTTGAGCCTCACTATCCTCATAAAAACTCTTCACTGCTTTCAGTAACCTACCTCCTATTCCATACACCTGCAACATCTGCCACATTGCCCCCTATCCACCCTATCATACGCCTTTTCCAAATCCATAAATGCCACAAAAACCTCTTTACCCTTATCCAAATACTGTTCACCTATATGTTTCACTGTAAACACTTGGTCTACACACCCCTATAAAGTATTAAAAATATAAATTCGTACTCACCATTTACATCACTCTTTGATTTTCCTGAGCTTCAACTTCCATTTTGCCTTTTTTGTTGGGCTGTTTATGTTTCCAAATACACGTAATTTAGCATTGATAAACAGAGAATCTGCAGAAGCAAGCAACATCCATCCTGAGCTCTGCATAGCTTTCTCTGTCGTCCTCAGGGAATTGACTAAGTTAGAAAGTGACACAATCATATTGTGTCAGGTATCTAATGAAACAAGAAATTAAGTTTACTTATTGCCATGATGTGCTTGTTTTCTGTCAGGACGTATCTACTATGATCAAAATCAGTGAAAATAAAGTCTCACACTTTTTAAGCAAAACATAACAGCCTTTTTCCAAGTGGAAACATTAATTTTTTTAACATGCTGGCTGTCTCTCACCGAGACAGAGTGACACGAAAGAAACATTCACCATCATTCACACTGTCACTGTCTTGCCAGAGGCCTGAGATACAACAGTTTAAATGTCCTTTAACAGCAAATATCCCAAACCCTCTAGTGCCTGAATTTTAAAGGAGGGGTTTGAGATATTTGCTGTTTAGAGAACATCTAAACTGTCGTTGTGTGTACCTCTGGCAAGACAGTGATAATGTGAATGATGGTGAAAGTGTTTTTCAGGTCACCCTGCCTCAGTGGGAGATGGCCAGCATATTAAATGAAAAATAAAGTGAAATGATACCATGTCTACTTGACTAATAGAGTAGGCTAAATTTTTCCATGAATAGTTTTCTTCATCTGACTAACATGGACAGTTAATGTACTACTTGCGTGGAACATTTACATAATATTCAGACAATTAGGAGTGGACGTGTCAGCAGATGGGTCTATGAAAGATGAGGTGAATCATAGAATTGACGAGGGGAAAAAGATGAATGGTGACTTAGGAGTCTGTGGAGACAAAGAACTTGTCCATGGAAGCAAAGAGGGAATGTATGAGAGTATAGTTATACCAATGCTCTTATATGGGTGTGAAGTATGGGTGGTGAATATTGCAACAAGGAGAAGGCTGGAGGCAGTGTAGATGTCGTGTCTGAGGGCAATGTGTGTGGTGTGAATATAATGCAGAGAATTCATAGTTTGGAAATTAGGAGGAGGTGCAGTATTAGCAAAACTATTCTCCAGAGGGCTGAGGAGGGGTTATTGAAGTGGTTCAGACATGTAGAGAGGATGGAACAAAATAGAACGACTCGAGTGTGTATAAATCTGTAGTGGAGGGAAGGCGGGGTAGGGTCTGCCTAGGAAAGGTTGGAGGGAGGGAGTAAAGGAGGTTTTATGTGTGAAGGGCTTGGACTTCCAGCAAGCATACATGAGCATGTTAGATAGGCTTTTAGAACTTGATGTGCTGGAGTGTGAGCAGGGTAATATTTATGAAAGGATTCAGGGAAACCGGCAGGGCGGACTTGAGTCCTGGAGATGGGAAGTACAGTGCCTGCACTCTGAAGGAGGGTGTTAATGTTGCAGTTTTATAACTGTAGTGCAAGTGCACCTCTGGCAAGACAGTGATGGAGTGAATGATGGTGAAAATTTTTCTTTTCGGGCCACCCTGCCTTGGTGGGAAATGACTAATGTGTTAATAAAAAAAAATTGATAAATAAGATACTTGAACTTTGTGAATGAAACTTTAGTGAAAATATATGTACATTAAACATGGTACAGTATATTGCTAGAGCATTATTGCTGTAAATGACTATTACACACTCTTGTATCTACATAATTAATTAATTTTTATAATTAAGCAGAATGGTATAGGCTATTTTGCTAGCAAAATGAAAATATGCAGCAGTGTGTTACATGAATAAACACCTTACACTAAAATTGTTCGTAGAACTTTGAGGTCAGCGATAAGTTGTTTGGTGCGTACGGACAGTTGATGCCAGATGGGTTCCAGCTGTACTTTAAGCATTTTTCAAAAGACTTTGATATGGCATTCTCTGGTGTGAATTCTTCTGTATCAATTGTGCTATTTGATCGTGCAGTTCCTGAAAAACAGATAATACTGTATATACTTGTTACCTAATCCAAACTACAGTATATGAAAAACATAAAAATCACATAAAGTCCATATAATTCAAGTACTGTACCTATTTTTTAACAATGTTATTATTCGAACAATCTAATCCTGTTCAATTTGGTTATTATTTACTGTGTATCAATATGTTTATCCT
>WNWK01058852.1:0-10339 GCA_009830355.1 Cherax destructor | reverse complement strand
TGTCCCGGTATATAACCCAGACGACCATCTGCCAATCATAACTGTGTGCACCACACCATACTTCTGCAACTCTTGCCTGATGTCGCTTTCCCTCCTGCCTAAAAAGGAACATTTCTAAGCTTTATCCACTTAAATAATGCAAGACATCCGGACACATACCTAATCCTTGCCTCACCTGTAGTCGCTGATCTTGAAACTTATCAACCACTCTCTGGAGCCGATGAACATGCAAATTTGATGAACAGTCGTTTTGCCCCATTTATGGTACCCCAGACTTCAGAGTGCTCCACTCCCAATGTATTCTTTTAAAAGGGCTGGTAAGACGATATCTGCATTGGCGGGAATAACTGCCCCCTGAAGAATCTCAACCCCATCGTTTAACACGATCTGTACCCATCCGCCATGGTCAAACGACTGAGCAGGCACCACTGCACCATGGGCCCCACCAACCACCCGCACTCCACGAAGGCTGGGTGTGGAATGATTGCAAGAATGGGGGTTTGTGAATCCCAAATGGTGAGCAAAAGTGAGTGTAGATGGGGAGGGAAGGGATTATACCATAACAGATTTACATCGGGAGATGCAAGTTGCATCATTAAAGGGGTTTTTTAAAATTGTTATATGTCTTGCATAAGGATATAGGAGTAAAAGTTAATTTATACAGTGTGAGTTGTGAGAATTAAAAAGTGAACTAGGTTTACAGAAATATATATAATTTTTGTACATATTAAGTACAAGTGATGTTTATGATGGTCATGTATCAATTGTCATAGGACTGCATCTTTGTACATACGTTTTGTGACCTTAATGTATTAAGAATATTGGTTAGTGTATGTGTTGTGTTAGTAGGAGGTTTGAGGACATAGCTTGTGTTTGACATATTATATATTGTGCTCTGGTTTAAACAGCTTAACATTGAATAATTGATTGTCGCCTATTTATTTGTTAAGTTGTATTTTGACATATGTAAAATTGTCCATAATGTTTTTAAATAAAATATATATAAAAAAAAAAAAACGGTGTATTGCTAGTATGAAAATTGTAAGTTTTAAATAAAATATATAAAGAAAACTAACCTTTGTAACTTTTAGAATCTCCAAAAACACAGTAGTATCATCAGCAAAAAGTAACTGTGTCAACTCCCAATTTGTATATGATTCCCCATAATTTAATTCCACCCTCTCCTCAACACCCTAGCATTTACTTCATTTATAACCCTATCTATAAATATGTTAAGCAACCATATGGACATTACACATCCCTTCTAAAGCCTACTTTCACTTGAAAGTAATCTCCTCTCTCCTACACACCATAACCTGAGCCTCACCATCTTCATAAACACTTTCTACAGAATTTAATAACTTACAACCTATTTGATACACTTTCAACAACTGTTACATTGCTCCCCTATCCAGTCTATCATATGTCTTTTCTAAATCCATAAATGTAATGAAAACTTCCCTATCTTTATCTGAATATTGTTCGCGTATATGCTGCAATTAAACACTTGAGCTACACATCCCTACCCAGTCTAAAGCTCTGTATTCATCTAGGATCCTGCTCTCTGCCTTTCTTATATTTTTTTCAATAATAACCCTACCATTTACTTTACCTGGTACACTCACTAAACTTATTCCTTATAATTTCTAAGTTCTCTTATATCCCCCTCTAGATACACCCTCTCTTTGATACGTTTATTGAACTAAAGTACCAGCCACTCCAAAACTATATCCCCACCTGCTTTTAACATTTCTGTCATGTTCCCGTCAGTTCCAGCTGCTTTACCCCCATTTATGCTACTGTTGCGAACCCCTGAACAAGGTAATTGGGTTGAATGGTTGATGGACCATTTGGGCACTGCACGTCCAGTATTACTGGGCTGCAGCACCCGGTGTGACGTCACCATAGTTTATGACAGGGAGTGGAACCTAGCATAAAGACAGTATCATCCACGACTTGGGAGGAACGTGGTATTCCAACTTGGTCCACTACTGCAATATGGTTTGAGCTGTGGATGGCATCAGTGATTGTATCCAGGTTGCCATACTTGACTCAGTCTCGTTCCCAGCTTTGATGGACGCACGACTTTACATTATGGCTCATGTGACTGTCATTGAGTCTTGTGATCCTGTTCAAAAGAAAATTACAGCGAAGGCGTTATGACACAGATAAAAGTGTTTGAGAAGAAAGAGTGTTATGACAAAGAGAAAAGGGTGTCTTGTGTGAAAAGGTAGAGAAGGTGTTAGGTGACACGGAGGGCGTCCTGTGACAGAGAAGTGTCGTGTGACACTGAGGAAGTCTCATAACACAGACAAGGGTGTCTATGCAGACACTGAGGCGTTGGCATTTCATGACGACAAGAAAGGTAGTGTCATATGACACGTTGTTGGTAGGGTCATGACAACGTGGGTTGTCACTGAGTTGTGGTGTATTGTGACACTGGTATGTTGTTGTGTCTGGTATATTGTGGTGTCTGTTGTGACACCGGTATCTAGTGGTGTCTGGTGTGACACTGGTATCTTGTGGTCTGGTGTGACATTAAAGTCTAGTCATATAATTATAACAATATTGTTAACTTTTTAGTACAAATAATATTCACGTTATCTATTGTACAAATGATAATATTCATGGTTTTGTTTTACTATTGTCTCTTATTTATTTATACCCGGACAAAAACCTTTATTATTTTATTACGATATTGCAGTGTTGGTTATGAGAGCAGATTCCCTTAGTATAACAAGCCGAGTAATCGGGTTTGTCATAGCTCTCGTAATTAATATTGTATTAACTACCAAATGCCTCATGCAACTCCCTACACTAACATCCAGCTCTTCTCTCCTAAAAGATGTTATACATCCCTGGCCAGTGCATAAATTTACTGCCTATCTCTCATCATTAACAGTTTCTGAAAATATTCCCTTCATCTTCCCAATACCTCCAAATCACCATCTACTAATTCCCACAATTCTGTTCTTAATTGCAAATCCATTTGTTCAATATACTTTCTTAACCTATTTATCTCAATCCAAATTTGTTTGTTTTCTCAGTAAAATTTTTTGACAGCACCTCACGCATTCTATGATTTGCTCTCCTTTTGCACTCTCACAAACATCTTCACCTCTTTTACTCTCCATATAGTACACCATTCTTATATCACTTCTGTTTTGTAAAAACCTCTCATACCCGATCTTTTCACTCTTTCATCACACCTTTACCTCATCACAATACAAATCACTCCTCTTTCCTCCCTAATATAGCCACAGACTTCTGCCCCGCATTCTAACACTGTATTTTTAAAACTTCCCCAACCCCTCTTCAACTCCTGCATTACCTATACTCTCACTAGCCCACCATTCTCCCAGTAGTTGCTTATATTTCATCCTAACTTTCTCCTCCCTTAGTTTATACACTTTCACCTTTCTCTTACTTGCTGTTGCCATTTTCCTTTTGCCCCATCTACCACTTACTCAAACTGTAGCCACGTATAAATAATGATCTGATATATATTGCCCCTTTATAAACATACATATCCTGAAGTCTACCATCATCCTTTTGTCCGCCAATATGTAATCTAAAACTACTTTCATTACGTGCTATATCCTATCTTGTATACTTATGTATCCTCTTTTTCTTAAAATATATATTACTTACTATCAAACTTCTTTTTATACATATTTAAGGTCCTTTGCATTTACACCTGGTTCCCCAAACTAACCTACTACCTCCAAAACAGTTTTACCAACTTAGCATTTAGGTCCCCACCACAAGTACTCTCTTACTTGGTTCAAAACTCCCAAGTACTCCCTCAACATCTCCCAAAACCTCTCTCTCCTCTACACTTCTCCAGGTGCATAAACACTTAATATAACCCACTTTTCACATCCAACCTTTATTTTACTCCACATAATCCTTGAATTTATTAATTTACATTCTCTCTTTTCTTTCCATAACTGATACTTCAACATTATTGCTACTCCTCCCTTAGCTGTAACTCCTGACCTAATCCCATTTATTTATCCAAACTGAGACTCTCCTACCTCCTTCAGCATTGCTTCACTTAGAGCCAGGACAGCCAGCTTCTTTTCATTCATATCGTCCACAATTATCTTTTTTTTGTCCGCACTACATCCACGCACATTCGAACATCCCAACTTAAAGATTTTCTTTTTTTAGTAAGCTATATGGAAAAAAGAGTTACAAACCCATTGCTCCCGGCATTTTAGTTAATTTTTTACAACACTCATATGCCTTATGGAGGAAAAACTCCTATTCTAATTCTCCCTGGATATGAAAAGAAAATAAGAACAAGAACTATTAAGAAAAGATGAAAAACTCAGGAAAGTGTGTATATATAAACTTTTAAATGAATGTGTAGTGTGACCAAAATGTAATGTCACACTACACATTCACTCCTGACATCATGTATAACAAATACAGGTTGATCAGGCCTTGATCCACCACGAGGTCTTGCCACAGACTGGGCCACGGGGGCGTTGACCCCCCCTAAAGGGCTTTCTATATATTATGATGTCACTGATGTCAGCTAGGCCTGTATACCTTGTACATGTACTTGTAGAAATAAATATATTATTATTATTATCTTCATTCGAGTTTGGATGCCTCCTACGTGTTGAGCACTTTCCTATGGCAATTGTGAACATTAATCTTCAAAGACTGATACAACGGACGAAATTAGTGGTAAAATAAACTTAATGTTCTATCATGTGCCTATAATATCTGTGCCCCATAAAGATCATTATTCAATATTTACATGTTATGTACACTAGGCTTATATAGAACTTACTTTATTTCTTAAAAGCAAATAAGTAAAATAAATTTTTTGGATTGATTTATTCCTGTTTAGGTACCAGTTCATTCTTCTCGAAAAAACTGAAAGAAAAATTAAATATTTTTCATGATTGCCGCTTCTTAGTACCCTCAAGGCTACTTATGAGCAGCTTGAAGCTTATTGTGCTTGTGTACTTTTGGATATTGGTCTCTTTGGAAGGCTTGACTTCGATTTGGGTTGATCATATCATAATTTATAATTATTTTATCAAACGAACTTGTACATAATTTTCAAAGTAACTTTTTAATGCCACTTCTGTTTCCCTTCAAGTCTTCAACACAAATATTTAACAGCATTATCAACAAATGCCGCACTTTTTCTTTCATTGTGGAGGAAGGGTCAGGGATAACGGAATACGGGGATACCTTTCTGGGAGAGCAGCAACAGGTATACCTATGGTGTTTTTAATTTCTCAAAGATTTTTTCTCGTTTTAAGATCATGGAAACCAAGATCTTAAATAATCCCACACGAGACCAAAGCGTTGTAAAATAGCAATATATATTTTATATTCAGCTTTATATGTAATATTAATTCTTTGATTTAGATCAACCAAAATAATGTCTCCTAAGCGGCTAATGGAAATTGAATAAACATTTTCATAGTGTAGGTGTAAAATGTTATAAATGTCTGTTTTTTCAGTACTAATGTTTATTTTGTTACTGGTCTAGAAAAGAAGAATAAATGTGTCTCCAAATATTTTAATTTTGAAATTATGTAATAAAAGACTACAAAGCCTATTTAAACAATTAGTGGACTCATCCATCATAGTGGTTGACCAACTCATCACAGTAGTGGACTCATCCATCATAGTGGTTGACCAACTCATCACAGTAGTGGACTCATCCATCATAGTGGTTGACCAACTCATCACAGTAGTGGACTCATCCATCATAGTGGTTGACCAACTAATCACAGTAGTGGACTCATCCATCATAGTGGTTGACCAACTCATCATAGTAGGTAGTAGACTCATCCATCACAGTAGTTGACCAACTCATCATAGTAGTGGACTCATCAATCATAGTGGTTGACCAACTCATCACAGTAGTGGACTCATCCATCATAGTGGTTGACCAACTCATCATAGAAGTGGACTCATCCATCACAGTGGTTGACCCACTCATAACAGTACCTGGAGTTTACCTGGAGAGAGTTCCAGGGGTCAACGCCCCTGCGGCCCGGTCTGTGACCAGGCCTCATGTTGGACCAGAGCCTGATCAACCAAGCTGTTACTGCTGGCCGCACGCAGTCCAACATACGAACCACAGCTTGGCTGGTCAGGCACCGACTTGAGATGCCTGTCCAGTGCCTGCTTGAAGACAGCCAGGGGTCTATTGGTAATCCCCCTTATGTATGCTAGGAGGCAGTTGAACAGTCTTGGGCACTTATTGTGTTGTCTCTCAACGTGCTAGTGGCACCCCTGCTTTTCATTGGGGGACGGTACATTGTCTGCCGAGTCTTTTGCTTTCGTAGGGAGTGACACTGTTGTGCAAGTTTGGTACTAATCCTCTAGGATTTTCCAAGTGTTTATAATAATGTATCTCTCCCGCCTGCGTTCCAGGGAGTACAGGTTTAGGAACTTCAAGCGTTCCCAGTAACTGAAGTGGTTTATTGCAGTTCTGTGTGCCGTGAAGGTTCTCTGTACATTTTCAAGGTCAGCAATTTCACCTGCCTTGAAAAGTGCAGTTAGTGTGCAGCAATATTCCAGCCTAGATAGAACAAGCGACCTGAAAAGTGTCAACATGGGCTTGGCATCCCTGGTTTTGAAGGTTCTCATTTTCCATCCTGTCATTTTTCTGGCAGATTCGATTTCTACAGTGTTATGGTCCTTGAAGGTGAGATCCTCTGTCATGATCACTCCCAGGTCTTTGACGTTAGTTTTTCGCTCTGTTGTGTGGTTGGAATTTGTTTTATACTCAGATGAGATTTTAATTTCCTCACGTTTTCCATATCGGAGTAATTGAAACTAATCATCATTGAACTTCATATTGTTTTCTACAGCCCATTTAAAGATTTGGTTGTTGTCTGCTTGGAGTCTTGCAGTGTCTTAAATGGTGGACACTGTTATGCAGATTCGGGTGTCATCTGCAAAGGAAGACACGGCACTGTGGCTGGTATCCCTGTTTATGTCCGATATGAGGATGAGGAACAGGATGGGAGCGAGTACTGTGCCTTGTGGAACGGAGCTTTTCGCCGTAGCCGCCTCAGACTTTACTCTGTTGACTACTGCTCTTTGTGTTCTACTTGTTAGGAAATTATAGATCCATCTACCAACTTTTCCTGTTATTCCTTTATCACGCATTTTGTGTGCTATTACACCATGGTCACACTTATCAAACAAAGGCTTTTGCAAAGTCTGTGTATATACCATCTGCATTCTGTTTGTCTTCTAGAGCATCCAGGACCTTGTCGTAGTGGTCCAGTAGTTGGGACAGACAGGAGCGACCTGCTCTAAACCCATGCTGCCCTGGGTTGTGTAATTGATGGTTGTCTAGATGAGTGGTGATCTTGCTTCTTAGAACCCTTTAAAATATTTTTATGATATGGGACGTTAGCGCTATTGGTCTGTAGTTCTTTACTATTGCTTTACTGCCGCCTTTGTGGAGTGGGGCTATGTCTGTTGTTTTTAGTAACTGTGGGAAGACCCCAGTGTCCATGCTCCCTCTCCATAGGATGTTAAAAGCACGTGATAAGGTCTTCTTGCAGTTTTTGATGAACACTGAGTATCCATGAGTCAGGGCCTGGAGTGGAGTGCATGGGCCTGTCATATATCGCCTTTTCAAAGTCATGTGGCGTCAGGGTAATGTCAGATAGGCTTGCGTCTACCAGGTTCTGTGGCACTCTTATAAAAAAAATCATTTAGGTCTTCAACTTTCAGTCTGGTTAGCGGCTGCTAAAGACTGAGTCATACTGGGACTTTAGTAACTCACTCATTTCCTTGCTGTCATCTGTGTAGGACCCATCTCGTTTTAGTAGGAGCCCAATACTGGATGTTGTTCTCGACTTTGATTTGGCATAAGAAAAGAAATACTTTGGGTTTCTTTAAATTTCATTTATGGCTTTTAGGTCTTCCTGTGTTTCTTGATTCCTGTAAGATTCCTTTAGTTTTAATTCGATGTTTGCTATTTCTCTGATCAGTGCCTCCCTACGTATTTCAGATATATTGGCCTCTTGTAGTAGTTGACCAAATCATCATAGTAGTGGACTCATCCATCACAGTGGCTGACCAACTCATCATAGTAGTGGACTCGCCCATCATATAGTATTGAACCCTCTTCTCGCGGTAGTGATCGAACCTCTAATTGTCGTGGATCCAGCAATGACAGTAGTTAACCCACCAATCACGTTAATGAATCCTCCAATCTTAGTAGTGAACCCACAGATAACATTAGTGAACCCATCAGTCACAGTAATTACTCAATTCATCACAGTAGTGAATCCATTAAGCACAGTAGTGAACCACCAATCACAGTAGTGAACCAACCGGCACTGCAGGAAATACACCAATCACAGTAGTAAACTTAATAACCATAGTAATCCACCAGTCACAGTAGTGGACTTACCAATCAGAGCAGTGAACCCACCAATAATAAAAGTGAACCCACCAGTCATAGGAGTGGAACCACTAATCATAGTAATTTACCAACCAATCACAGTAGTGATCCCACCAATGACAGTAGCGAATCTACCAATGACAGTAGTGAACTAACCTTTCACAGTAGTGAACCCATAGTAGTGGATATATACCAATCACAGTCGTGGATCAACTAATCACAGTAATAATCTACCAATCCCAATTGTCGACTCACCAATCACTGTAGTGAAGCAAATCAATTACAGTAGTCGACACACCATTCACAATAGTTGACCTACCAATCGCAGTAGTGGCCCTACCAAAACACAGTAATGAACCCACCAATTACAAAGTCATTGGCCACCCAGCTCTTGCCGGGTGCGGTGTGCTGTTCCTGGGCTGCACCTAGCGGTGATCAACGATAACTTCATTTTCTGTAAACATGGCGACGGCAAGAAGATGCAGGATCAACACAGTCTGTATAGATATTGTGACTGGGGCTTTGCAACCGGCTACTGCGGCTACAGTTCTGCCAAACATATTAAGGGACGTCTATGGTTTGGAGACTGGAAATTTGTATGGCATGGCGCTCAACGGCATTAATTGAGTCTTTGTAAAACTCTTAACGGCTGAGGTGTATGAAAGGACTGTCGACCGCCATCAAGACAGAGTATATACAGTACATTCTGTGCTACAAGTAAGACTGAAAGACGTGTCGCATACTTACACTTGGATTAGGGTTAAGAATGTGCCGTTTGAATCGGACTCGGTGGACATCAGCGAAGTATTTGGAGATTACGGCATTGTGCATGCTGCCATGCCCAGGAAGTGGAGCGAGGGTCCGATGGTGGGCTTTTTGAGGGGACATACTCACTGAAAATGACATTACGAAAGCCGATTCCCTCTACGTCGTACTGCCGGAATTCAGGACTCAGCTATACGTGACATACATGGGACAGCGAAGGACCTGCAGGTTGTGTGGGGCGTACGAGCATGTGGCTGCTGACTGCATGCGGAGGATGGGACAACGGGTGGATACTGGACGACGAGACCTGTAAGTAAGGACGCACGAGGTTGTGCAGGATCCGGTGGACGCTAAGGAGGCCGGAACTAGATCATGGAGCGAGATCGTTGAAGGATCGCAGGAGTGTCATACGTTGCCAAAGGAGTCTGTACAGGAGGCTGCTGCTGGTGGTGAGATGCACCCAGGCAACGGAGAGGATTCCCTTGGAGGAGGTATTACGGAGATATTGGATGACCGTTGCCAGTACTTAGTGTGGAGGCATGTGCAAGTTTGGATGAGGCAGTGAGTGTGGTGGATGAGTTGGTGAGTAACAGTGTTGAGCAGCAATCTTTAGTCCGAGAGCACGTATCGGTTGAGGTGCATCGGCAAGAGAGCGTCGAGAGGGATGATAGTATGGAAGTGGTGCATGGATCGAGGAAGTGGTCGGGCACAGTGACTGATAGTGAAGATGTATTGACCCCAGCACAGAGGACAGGTAAAAGGTCGATGGTGGAGGTGGCGAGAAAGGACCTGGGAGTTTTGCAAGATAGAGAAAAAGTCAAGGGTGGGAGGCAGATGAGTAAAACAGGAGGTAAGGGGAAGGCGGTCTTGCAGCCTCCATCGGTCTAAGAGCAAACCCTTACAATTGTTTTCAAGTGTCTAACATTAAATGTAAATGGTCTGTGGGAGGAAATTAAAAGGGCATGGGTAGAATGCACATTGAGGAGGTATGGTGTGAATGTAGTTTTTTTACAAGAACATAATTTTCGGTGCGGAAGTGAGTTGCAATTGAAGGGATATAAGGTGTATGCTGGTTCATCGGGAAATTAAAGGGTGGGGTGGCGGTAGCAGTCGCAGAATCTAGCCCTTATAAATTATATGCTTGGGAAGAGTGTGGGGGGGTCGGATAGT
>WNWK01058851.1:0-10340 GCA_009830355.1 Cherax destructor | reverse complement strand
CGACTGATGTGAGTCGCATCCTGGGGGACAAGATTGAGGACCCCAATGGAAATAAGACAGACAGTCCTCGATGACGCACTGACTTTCTTGGGTTATCCTGGGTGGCTAACCCTCCGGGGTTAAAAATCCGAAGAAATCTTATCTTATCTTATCACTATAAAAGCTGTGCGCCACTGTTTTGTTTTGGAGATGTGGGGTTGCCAAACCTTGCGACGATAGTGGCACTTACGTTTCTGGTATGATGGCCACTGTTGGGCTTTCACTTTCCAGGGAGCTATCACCTCATTCACCTTTTCCAGACCCCATGACTGATTTCCTTCATTCGAGAAATGCACAATAATGATAAATATCATTATGGCAGCCTGAACCCCTCTGATGCCAGCCATAGTTACTCTTCACTCTTTATCATTTCACAAAAAAAAATTGTTTTCTTTTCTTTACTTTTTATTAAAAAGAAACCACTGATCCTATCAGACACCTAGCAATGCCTAGTATCGACTCTAGAAATCACCACTGGTTACTAGTAAATTTTCTGTTATCACATACCCGGATTACCCCACACTTATCCCCTTCCTTCGTAAACTCCCATCACTCCTCACTTCATAGTCCGGCTTCCCTTATCACACTTCTAACTCATTTCCATCTTGGCAGTGTAAAAAGAAGTTTTTCAAAGGCGATGTCCGCACATAGCCCCATCAATCCCATATAGCGGGGCTCGTCGTTGTTGCTATTCCTCGTAGAGTTGATGTGTCAGCCATTTTTAAAAGCAGTGAGGGGAAAAAAACGGCCACTGCCCCTGACAGATTCCTTGGAGTTTTGTCGTTAGATTTGACGTTTTCTCCTATGTTTCCCTCCTAATGTACACTGGTCATTAATATGGAAGTCCGCTATTAAAAATATCCTTGGTTGGTTAACTATTCACTTCTTTCCAACATTTAGCACTGAGAGAGAACCGCCGGTATAGCCTGACAGTTTCCTGGAGTTTGTTTTGTAGATTTATCGGTTTCTCTTGTGTTTCCCTCCCATTAACACTGCTGCAGTTGATATGATGGTCAGGTACTGTCAGTATAATTAGAATGACACTTCGTAGTTGTACATCTGGCAGTAGCTGGTGATTGAATGTCAGTCAGCCATGTTTAAATGATCACTTACAACCCTCACCTGGCACTGAGGGAAAAAAATCGACACTACACTACATTACAGACCTGTCAGTTTCCTTGTCTTTTGTTGATTAGGTTTTCCCTTATGTTGACTTCACATTAACACTGTGCAGTTGATATGGGAGTCAGTCACTTCAGTGTTGTGGTAAACGTTGCTTGTCAGGATTGTACGTCTGGTAGCGGGTGTGGTATTTGAATGCCGGTCTCCTCTTTTGGTCATATTTGGTCCATTTCGCTGTAGTCACCGTCAGTTTTCTTGTCACTGTAAGTTCCTTGTGTGTTGTTACAACAGTTCCTGCAAATAGACCATTGCTGGAGTCTCAACGGCCCAGGGAATGGCAAAATATAGAGGCAGCCTTGATATTGCTGCCTGGTGCCTGGCCTGGCACACGTTACACCACTCTATGACTGAAGAAATACTTCCTAACATACCTTTGACTCATAGAAGTCTTCAACTTCCAATTGTGATCCCATGTTTCTGTGTCCCCTCTCTGGAACTTCTTGTCTTTGTCCACCTTGTCAATTCCTCGCAGTATTTTATGTCGTTATCATGTCTCCCCTAACCCTCCTGTCCTCTAGTGTCTTCAGGCCGATTTCCCTTAACCTTTCTTCGTAGGACAATCCCCTTAGCTCTGGGACTAGTCTTGTTGCTAACATTTGCACTTTCTCTAATTTCTTGACGTGCTTGACCAGGTGTGGGTTCCAAACTGGTGCTGCATACTCCAGTATGGGCCTGACGTATATGGTGTACAGAGTCTTGAACGAGTCCTTACTGAGGTATCATGCTATTCTTAGGTTTGCCAGCCGCCCGTATGCTGCAGCAGTTATCTGGTTGATGTGTGCCTCAGATGTGCTCGGTATTATACTCACCCCAAGATCTTTTTCCTTGAATGAGGTTTGCAGACTATACTCCGTCTGCGGTCTTCTTTGCTCTGCCCCGATCTTCATACCTTTGATATACCTTTGAAGAGTTTCGAGTATCTACTCTCTGAGCCCGGCCATGGGCCAGGCTCGTCTGGTGCTGCCTGGTCAACCAGGCTGTTGCTGCTGGAGGCCCGCTGCCCCACATATCCATCACAGCCTGGTTGATCTGGCACCTGGTGAAGATATTTGTCCAGTTTCCTCTTGAAGGCTTCTACACTGGTTCCAGCCGTGTTTCGGATATCTTCTGGTAAGATGTTGAATAGTCTGGGACCCCGGATGTTAATACAGTGCTCCCGTATTGTCCCCACCGCACCCCTGCTCCTCACTGGGTTTATTTTACACTTTCTCCCATATCTCTCACTCCAGTATGTTGTTATGGCAGTGTGCAGATTTGGGACCAGGCCCTCAAGTACTTTCCATGTATATATTATCATGTATCTCTCTCTCCTCCGCTCCAATGAGTACATGTTCAAGACTTGAAGGCGTTCCCAATAATTTAGATGTTTCAATGGCTCAATGTGAGCCGTAAACGATCTCTGGATTTGTTCCAGCTCTGCTATTTCTCCTGCCCTGAACGGGGCCGTCAGCACTGAGCAGTATTCTAAGTGAGGGAGCACTTTGCATTTGGCGTGGTTAAATTCAAGGAGCCAGTAGCTGGACCAGGCTACTGGTGTGTGTGTGTGTACTCACCTATTTGTGGTTGCAGGGGTCGAGACTCAGCTCCTGGCCCCTGTGTGTGTGTATGTGTGTGTGTGTGTGTGTGTGTGTGTGTGTGTGTGTGTGTGTGTGTGTGCGCTCTTGTGTGTGTGTAACCCAATTAATATTTGCACTAATAACTCATTACAGTTGTGACCGGGTGTGGACATGTGAATGACTCATTACTTTGAAATTTGTTCTTGATTGTAACCATGTATAGACGTGTAGATGGTTCATTACCTTTGTAATTTGTTATGATTATGACCAGATCTACCTGGAGTTCATTACCTTTGTAACTTGTTTAGCTATCAAAACTTTGGGGCCCAGTCCCTGGACCCATTATGTATCTCTGTAATGTTTTGACTACCGCCCACAGGATGGGTATGGGGTGCATAATAAAGATATTAAACTAGCTGTGAAGGCCCCTAACAAAAACAAATTCTTCAGCACCTGCAAAAGAAAGCAAAAGACTCGGCAGGCGGTGCAATAAACCCCACCCCCTCAATGAAAAGCAGGGCGCCATGAGTACGCTAGAGACAACACAGTAAGTGTCAGGGCCCAAGACTGTTCAACTGCCTCCCAGCATACATAAGGGGATTACCAATAGACCCTGGCTGTCTTCAAGAAGGCGCTGGACAGACACCTAAAGTCAGTACCTGACCATCCGGGCTGTGGATCGTACGTAGGTTTACGTGCGGCCAGCTGTTGCAGCTTGGTTGATCAGGCCTTGATCCACTGCGAGGCCTGGTCACAGACTAGGCCGCAGGGGCGTTGACCCCCGAAACCCGTTCTAGGTATACTCCAAATTATGGGAACAAAAAATGGGATATTTGTCCTCATAAGCAGTCCACTGGTCTATTGGTCTGGGAGCGCCAGAATTAAAGTAATAATAATAATATCTTTATTTCTACAAGTACGTGTACAAGGTATATAGGCCTAGCTCACATCAGTGGCATACTACTATATAGAAATTTCGGGCAAATTAATTAAATTTTGTCCCGGGATACGACTCACACCAGTCGACTAACACCCAGGTGCCCATTTTACTGATGAGTGAACATAGACAACCGGTGTAAGGAAACGCCCCCAATGTTTCAACCCTCGCCGGTAATCGAACCCGGACACTCACAGCGAGAGCGTTTGCCATCAGGCCATAGGCCACCGTTAAGTCACTTTATCTCAGGCCTGAGGAAAGCCGGTTAGCCAGCTCACTTCAGTTATGGCGTCTGGTTCTACTGGTTTCAAGCGAAGTTTTATTCCAATTTCTCTTCTCGGGGGAAACTCCTGTTCCCTTCTCAGTAGCCACCCAGGGGTACCTTGATGTCGTTAAGGTGCTCTTGATTCAAGAAACTGAACTTACCCTCCTCTTCCTTGAATAGAAACTGAATGCCTCCCATTTCTCTGGCACTTTATGACTCCTACGAGTTTAGTGCTTTCCCTAATTAAAATAGATAAACCAATGCCCAACTAGGTGTGCTGTAGCTCGGTTGGTAGCTCACTGAGATCCGTGGTTCGATCCCCGGTACGGGTGGAAACATTAGGACGTATTTCCTTAAGATACCTGCTGTCCATATTCACCTAGCAGTAATATAAGTACCTGAGTGTTAGTCGACTGGTGTGGATCGCATCCTGGGGACAAAATTAACCTAATTTACCCGAAATGCTCTGCATAACCAGGGGCTTTCTATATAGTTTGTCACTGAAGTCAACCAGGTCTGTAAGTTGTATCACGTACCTATAAAGATTATTATTATTATTATTATTATTATTATTATTATTATTATTATTATTATTATTATTATTATTATTATTATTAATACTGGCTTCGAACAATATTTCTTTCCCAGAAACTATATATATACATAGTAGTAGTGTTCAATAAGAAGTAAGTTTTAGTGATCCTCAAAACTTCAAACAACGACAACTACAACAACAAAGGACAAATTTTCGTCTACACATACAAAGTAAGTCAAGATAATGTGGTCTTTATACGTGTCACTACAATATTCAGCCTGTAGTGATATTAAACTAGTATATGTGAATAAGAATTGTGTTGAAAATTATGCAGGAGTGTGTATTAGAAGTAGTAATGCGATGCTACTTACTAGGGAAAGTGAACACAATTTTGTAGTAGCTACAGTAGGTGCTTAGGCCTCAGACACCTTTTATTATAAGGTACAGAAAGGTACTTAATGAATGAAGCTATAGAAAGGTACCAAATGAAAGAAGCTACAGAAATGTACCTAATGAATGAAGCTACAGAAAGGCACCTAATGAATTAAACTACAGAAAAGGACCTAATGAATGAAGCTACAGAAAAGTACCTAATGAATGAAGCTACATTTAGGTACCTAATGAATGAAGATACATAAAGGTACCCCTCAAGGGAGGTTCCTAGACGCTGGTGAGGGGCTCTTGATCTAGGGAATTGAATCTGTGCTCCAGTTCCCTGAATTGAACCAGAATGTAGGTGAACCTATAATTTCCTAACACACAGAACACAGAGTAGTAGTAAACAGAGTAAAGTCTGAGGCAGCTACTGTGAAAAGCTCTGTTCCACAAGGCACATTACTCGCTCACATCCTGTTTCTCATCCTTATATCTGACATAGACAGGGATGTAAGCCACATCACCGTGTCTTCCTTTGCGGATGACATCTGAATTTGCATGACAGTGTCCCCCATTGAAGACACCGCAAGACTCCAAGCAGACATAAACCAAATCTTTAAATGGGCCGCAGAAAACAATATGAAGTTCAGTGATGAGAAATTTCAATTACTCCGATATGGAAAACGTGAGGAAATTAAAATTATATTGGAGTATAAAACAAATTCCAACTACACAATAGAGCGAAAAACTAATGTTAAAGACCTAGGAGTGATAATGTCAGAGGATCTCACTTTCAAAGACCACAACATTGTATCAATAGCATCTGCTAGAAGAATGATGGATGGATAATGAGAACCTTCAAAACTAGGGATACCAAGCCCATAATGACACTCTTCAGGTTGCTTGTTCTATCTAGGCTGGAATATTGCTGACTAACAGCACCTTTCAAGGCAGGTGAAATTGCTGACCTAGAAAATGTACAGAGAACCTTCATGGCTTGAACTTCCTCAACCTGTACTCCCTAGAATGCAGGCGGGAGAGATACATGATTATATACACTTGGAAAATCCTAGAGGGATTAGTACCAAACTTGCACACGAAAATCACTCCCTATGAAAGCAAAAGACTTGGCAGACGATGCAACATCCCCCAATGAAAAGCCGGGCCCAAGACTGTTCAACTGTCTCCCAGCATACATAAAGGGGATTACCAATAGACTCCTGGCTGTCTTCAAAAAAGGCGCTGGACAGGCACCTAAAGTCAGTATCTGACCAGCCGGGCTGTGGTTCGTATGTTGGGTTGCATGCGGCCAACAGTAACAGCCTGGTTGATCAGGCCCTGATCCACCATGAGGCCTGGTAACAGACCAGGCTGCAAGGGCATTAACCCCTGAATCCCTCTCCAGGTATACAGGCGCTGTATAATCCCTACGCGTTTAGCACTTTCCCATGATAATTATAATAATAATACAGAAAGGTGCCTAATAAATGATGCTACAGAGGGGTACCTAATGAATGATACTACAGAAAGATACCTAGTGAATGAAGCTACAGAAAGATACTTAATAAATGAAGCTACAGAAAGGTATCTAATGAATGAAGGTACAGGCCTGGTCACAGACCGGGCCACAGGGGCGTTGACCCCTGGAACTCTCTCCAGGTATACAGCAAGGTACCTAATGACTGAAGCTACAGAAAGGTACCTAATGAATGAAGCTACAGAAAGGTACCTAATGAATGAAGCTACAGAAAGGTACCTAATGAATGAAGCTACAGAAAGGTACCTAATGAAGGAAGATACAGAAAGGTACCTAAAGAATGAACCTACAGTAAGGAACCCAATGAATGAAGGTACCTAATTAATGAAGGTGCAGAAAGGCACCTAATGAAGGAAGATACATTAAGGTACCTAATGAATGAAGCTACAGAAAGGGAGGAGAGTGATTTCTTGTACAGCTAACATTCATGTACCTATTATTGTAAGCTGATCCTCTCTCTAATGTTAATGTAAATAACTTGGTTTACCTTATTCCTAATATATCTTCTTTTATTGTAATTGATTGTCACACAGTTAAGTTACTTAGTTGTTTTAATATTTAAGGATATAATAATGACTGATTTCTATTATAACTTAAAGCTAGGTTTTAAATAATAAGATATTAGAAAAATTCCAATGGAAATTATCCTGTGGCTTGGTTGGCAATGCTCTCGCCTCACCCACTGAGTGTCCGTGGTTCAATCCTCACCGGGTGGAAATGTTGGGCATGTTTCCTTACACCTGCTGTCCCTGTTCACCTAGCAGTGAGTAGGTACCTGGGTGTTATTCACCTTACACCTGCTGTCACTCTTCACCAAGCAGTATGTAGGTACCTGGGTGTTGGTCAACTGTTGTGGGTCGCATCCTGGGGGACAAGATTGAAGGACCACAATGGAAATAAGACACAGTCCTCAATGACACACTGACTTTCTTGGGTTATCCTGGGTGGCTAACCCTTCCCTGGTTAAAAATATGAACAAATCTCATCTTATGTTACTATGTATGATACTAATTGTAGTCACCTTGATTTGCGTAATGGTATATGTGTGTCCCTGTACCTAAATAAACTTGCTTACTTACTAATCAATACCCACAAACTGGAAATAAAGGCACCCATACAACACGTTTTGCACACAAAGAGGCAAATGATTGTAATTGTATTTAGAGATAGGTGGTAAATAGACACATACAGTAAGTCCTCACTAAATGTCATTTTGTTCAATGTTGTTTTGTTATAACGTTGATGAGAAAAAAAAATTGATTCCTAGCAGGGGCCACTGTCTGTCTGGAGTCTACATGTTCTTTCCATGTCCGTGTGGGTTTTCTCCAGGTACTTCGGTTTCCTCCCACATCCCAAAGATGTACACATTAGGTTAATTGGCATGTCTAAATTGTCGCTGTGTGTACTCACCTATTTGTGGTTGCAGGGGTCGATTCATAGCTCCTGGCCCTGCCTCTTCACTGATTGCTACTAGGTCCTCTCTCTCCCTGCTCCATGAGCTTTATCAAACCTCATCTTAAAATTATGTATGGTTCCTGTCTCCACTACGTCACTTTCTAGGCTATTCCACTTCCTGACAACTCTATGACTGAAGAAATACTTCCTAACATCCCTTTGACTCATAGGAGTCTTCAACTTCCAATTGTGACCCCTTGTTTCTGTGTCCCATCTCTGGAACATCCTGTCTCTGTCCACCTTATCTATTCCTCGCAGTATTTTATATGTCTTATCATGTCTCTCCTAACCCTCCTGTCGTCTAGTGTCGTCAGGCCAATTTCCTTAACCTTTCTTCATAGGACAATCCCTTTAGCTCTGGGACTAGTCTTGTTGCAAACCTTTGCACTTTCTCTAATTTCTTGATGTGCTTGACCAGGTGTGGGTTCCAAACTGGTGCTGCATACTCCAGTATGGCCCGCCTCTTCACTGATCGCTACTAGGTAATCTCTCTCCCTGCTCCATGAGCTTTATCATACCTCCTCTTAAAGCTATGTATGGTTCCTGCCTCCACTATATCACTTGCCAGACTATTCCACTTCCTGACAACTCTATGACTGAAGAAATACTTCCTAACATCCCTTTGACTCGTCTGAGTCTTCAATTTATAATTGTGCCCCCTTGTTTCTGTGCCCCATCTATGGAACATTCTGTCTCTGTCCACCTTATCTATTCCTCGCAGTATTTTGTATGTCATTATCATGTCTCCCCTAACCCTCCTGTCCTCCAGTGTCGTCAGCTGATTTCCTTTAACCTTTCTTCATAGGACATTCCCCTTAGCTCTGGAACTAGGCTTGTTGCAAACCTTTGCACTTTCTCTAATTTCTTGACGTGCTTGACCAGGTGTGGGTTCCAAACTGGTGCTGCATACTCCAGTATGGGCCTGCGTACATGGTGTACAGTGTCTTGAACGATTTCTTACTGAGGTATTGGAACGCTATTCTCAGGTTTGCCAGGTGCCCATATGCTGCAGCAGTTATCTGGTTGATGTGTGCTTCCGGAGACGTGCTCGGTATTATACTCGCCCCAAGATCTTTCTCCTTGAGTGAGGTTTGCAGTCTTTGGCCACCTAGCCTATATTCTGTCTGCGGTCTTCTTTGCCCTTCCCTGATCTTCATGACTTTGCATTTGGTGGGGTTAAATTCAAGGAGCCAGTTGCTGGACCACGCGTCCAGCCTGTCCAGGTCTCTCTTTTTTTCCTGCCTGATCCTCTTCTGATTTAATTCTCTTCATTAACTTCACCTCATCTGTGAACAGGGACACTTCTAAGTCTATCCCTTCCTACCAATTCTCTTTCCCTCTGAACATCCTGCAGGAAGTTCCTCATACCTGTGTAGTTTCCCCTTTTATAGTTTGGCTTTTCCCATTCTACTCCTGTTACCCTCTTCACTTGTAACTCAACTGTGTATTCAAAGCTCAGAACTACGTGATCACTAGCTCCAAGGGGCCTTTCATATGTGATGTCCTCAATGTCCGAGCTACTCAGGGTGAACATGAGGTCCAGTCTTGCTGGTTCATCCTCTGGTAGTGTCCCCAACATGTTGGTGCATGAGGTTTCCAGTACCACATCCATCATCTTGGCTCTCCATGTTTCGGGACCCCGTGTGGCTCCAGATTTTCCCAATCGATCTCCATGTGGTTGAAATCACCCATAATCAGTAGCTTTGCTCTCTCGATGAGCTCTTCTGGCCACCTCAGCTAATGTGTCCACCATTGCTCTGTTGCTGTTGTCATATTCCTCTCTTGGCCTCCTGCAGTTCTGTGGTGGGTTATACATCACTGTAATAACTACCTTATGCTTGTGTGTACTCACCTAGTTGTGGTTGCAGGGGTCGAGTCATAGCTCCTGGCCGCCTCTTCACTGGCTGCTACTGGGCTCTCTCCCTTCGCCATGAGCCTTTTCATACCTCTTCTTAAAGCTAGGAATGGATCCTGCGTCCACTACATCGCTTCCCAAGCTATTCCACTTCCTGACCACTCTGTGACTGAAGAAATACTTCCTTACGTCCCTGTGATTCATCTGAGTCTTCAACTTCCAGCTGTGCCCCCTTGTTGCTGTGTCCCATCTCTGGAACATTCTGTCTCTGTCCACCTTGTCAATTCCTCTCAGTATTTTGTATGTCATTATCATGTCCCCCCTTTTTCTCCTGTCCTCGAATGTCGTAAGGTCGATTTCCCTTAACCTCTCCTCGTAGGACATACCCTTAGCTCCGTGACTAGTCGTGTTGCAAACCTTTTCACCCCTCTAGTTTCTTTATGTGCTTGGCTAGGTGTGGGTTCCAAACTGGTGCTGCGTACTCCAGTATGGGCCTAACGTACACAGTGTACAGGGTTCTGAACGATTCCTTATTAACCCTTTGGGGGGCCCGGGGGGCTCTCTGAAACTCGTTCTCAGGGTCCACAAATTTAAAAAAAAAAAA